>JXCR01129311.1:0-47616 GCA_002079205.1 Phalaenopsis hybrid cultivar
AATATGAAGCTTTAATCACCGGATTGGAGTTGGCAATCTCAATGGATATAACAAACATTGTCGTATATGGTGACTCTCAACTTGTCATTCAGCAAGTCGCCTGACAATACAGAATTTTGAAACCAAGACTAGCAGAGTACCATCAGTACACGATGAAGCTCCTAGAGCAGATTCCTGAGGTGACTTTTTATCAGATTCCTCGGGGAGATAATGCCCATGCCGACGCTCTAGCAAAACTCGCTAAAGAAATGGCGTGTCACCCGGAGGATTCCATCGAAGTTTCGGTGCAAGGAAGACGAGTTTTTTCTCGAAATAACTTCGAAACTCTACACAAGCTTGGAAAAGAAGAAACAATAAATATAGTTGCAGACATCAACAAAGATTGGCGCAAGCCATTAATAGAATATTTACATACTGGAAAGCTGCCGGAGGGCAAGTCTGAGGCGCACCACATCACAAGAAGGGCCATATCTTACGCCCTGGTGGGAAATGTTCTCTACAGAAGATCGTTTGACCAAATGAGGCTACGGTGTTTGAGCAGAGCTGAGGCACAGATTATTGTCAAAGAGGTACATGCCGGATTCTCTGACGCTCACCAGTCGGGACCAAAAATGAAAATGAAGATCCAGCAATGATGTCCGATTGCATGGATACAGCCAGAAGATGTCACCAATGTTAAGTGCATGGGGTGGTCTTACACCAGCCTTCGAATGTGGTACACCCAACTATTGCCTCGTGGCCATTCGAGAGTTGGGGCACAGACATAATAGGTCCGATAGACCCTCCATCTTCTAAAGCACATAGGTTTATACTTGCCGCTATAGATTACTTCTCCAAATGGGCAGAGGCAGCACCGTTACGTGAGGTTATGGCACAACACGTCCTTCAATTTTTTAAAAGCTAACTTCTCTACCGTTTCGGGGTACCGCAAAGAATAATCTCTAACAAAGCGACAACTTTTAAAAGTACAAAGATCAACAATTTCGTCAGAAGACATGAGATAGATTGGAGATACTCTACAATTTACTATGCTAGAGCAAATGGTCTGACTGAAGCTTTTAAAAGACACTGGTACAGATTTTGAAGAAAACACTCAGAACAAATGGTCTGGGCTGCTTCAACAAGACACTGGTATAGATTTTGAAGAAAACTTTGGATGAAAATAAAAGAGATTGGCATAACAAACTGTTAGAAGCCTTGTGGGCCTACCGGACGATTTTCAGGACTCCCACTCAGTGTACACCTTATATGCTCGTATACGGGACCGAGGACGTGCTACCGCTAGAGATCCAGACACCATCTCTCAGAGTCGCCGTTGCAGGACCGAGGTCGTGCTACCGTTAGAAATCCAGACGCCATCTATCAGAGTCGTCGTTTCCAACCAACACACAACGGAAGAAAGCGCAAAACTCAGGCTTGAAGAACTGGAGAGTCTCGAGGGAAAATGATTGGAATCACAGCAACATTTGGAGCTCTATCAGGCAAAGATGGTACAAACCCATGACAAATTGGTCCGCCCAAGAACATTCAAAATTGGTGACCTCGTACTTGTGCTCAAAAGACCTATTCTTGCTCGCCGCAAAATGAAAATTTGAGCCAACTTGGGAGGGACTATTTGTCGTTGAGAAGGTTTATACAGAAGGAGCCTATTTTGAGCCAACTTGGGAGGGACCATTTGTCGTTGAGAAGGTTTACACAGGAGGAGCCTACAAGTTAGTGGACTTTCGGGGTGAAAGACCCATGTTACCGATAAATGGACGATACCTAAGAACCTATTACTCAGCCTGATGTCGCCTGCCTCCGCTTGCCTCTACTTGCTTTGAAACTTTGAAAGTTTGATTATTTTAGGGTTATCTATATGGCCATATGTCTATAACTGGGTCCAAATTTTGTAATTGACCTCAATATAATGAAAATTTTAAGAAGATTTTTGAACTTCACACGTTCTCTTTTCTAATTTAAATATTCTATTAAATTAAACAAAACTCACACATAAAATCAATAATCCTTTTCATGAAAATAAACTAAAATTTACTTTAATGAATACTTTATTTTGTTCTGGTTCGTGCCAAGCTTCGGCCCACTAACGTTTCTTTCTGTCGTCTGCAGAAAAATGTCAGGACAGAGGCTGATCTTTGCCTTCCAAGACGGTTGGAACCTTGCACTGAATGAAGAAATGGCGCCACAAGGAGGTGTCATAGATTTCAACATGGATTTCAACTAGATTGATATGGACTGCGATGATCCTCTAATGGACGTAGTCAGAAATAAAGAAAATGGGGATTGCCTTCAATGTTGAGGGTGACCACTCAAGACGATGTGTCACGTAAAGGTAAAAATGTTATAGCGGAACAAGATCCGATGGAGGGGCCCTGCAGACTACCCTCCATGATAGCTACTCCAGCAAGGGGCCTAATAGCCTCCCATAGTGAACAACTACCAAATACTCCACTCCGCAGGACGCAACGTAAAAATGCAAACTGAAAGAAATAGAGAGCCTTTCTGCGACAGGAATGCAAGCGTCAGAGAGACGTGAGCAGTTTTCTTACCCCCCATTCCCGAGGGACATATTTACGATCCAATTTTGAGAGAAACTTCTGCCAGCCTGCCCACTATAGATGAAGAGTCAGGATTTATGACGGGATCAGATGTGCCCCCGGGCCCAGATATCTTGTGCAGAGGTTGCCCAACATGCAACATTGAGGTACCAGCCGGGATATCAGTCATGGGTGCATTTGTAGAATGCCCGGACTGCAACGTTCTCCATCTACAACATTTCAGTACCTTAGAAGAATACACTTCAAACATCAACAAGTCTCAGACTCCAGACTTCGTGGCAAATGAACCGTATGTCCCACTGGGGACGGATCAGAACACACCATGTAGCCCAGGATCATACACCCCACTTGAGGTTGAATCTCATATTCCGGATCGACTAGCACCAGTTTGGGTACCTCCCGAGGCCCGGAGGAAGGAATGCCCCAGGCAGCTGCCAACTCCCGGTATGGTAGAATACTACAAAATAAGCAAAGTAAACAAAAGAGAATTTAAGTTCTATGAGGAAGTTCATGGAAAGTTTATCAACATATTGGAGGGCTTGGAGCTATACCAAGGTTTTCTCTGAAACTGATGAAAGAAGCATTCTGGACTGCATCTTTGATTTAAGATATAGAGGTCGAGCGGGCCTTCTCATGGAGAGAACTTATTCCGAGCCAAAGAAATGGATGCGGGGAAAGGGAAGAATCACCATCCAATGCGGCTGTTGCTACAATTTTACNAGAAATGGATGCGGGGAAAGGGAAGAATCACCATCCAATGCGGCCGTTGCTACAATTTTACAAATGACAGATAGGGGAATCCGCTTAGGTACGACCAAGTGGATTCGTTACCACCGATAATAAAATGGATGATCAAGAGAATGGTTAAGTGGAATATTCTACCCACCACTTGCATTCCTAACAGTTGCATCATCAACATTTATGAAGAAGGTGACTGCATTCCCCCACACATCGACCATCATGACTTCGTGAGGCCTTTCTGCACGGTCTCATTCATGAGTAAGAGCAATATTCTATTTGGAAAAGAAATCGATGTAATCGGCCCTGATGAATTCAGAGGAGCTGTGGAGATTCCTCTTGCAGTTGGTTCAGTACTTGTTCTCAAGGGCAACGGTGCAGATGTTCCCAAGTACTGCATTCCAGGAGTACGACACTGTAGGGTGTCTGTAACCTTCCGCAAAATGGATGATAATAAAATACCATATGGATTCCAGCAGGACCCGGAATTGGAGGAGTTGTTTCCTTACGAGCTATGAGAAGGTTGTACCTCTAAGTACATGCGAAGGGAACTCTTATCCCGGAGCATGACTTAGAAGGTATGCTTGATCAGAAGCTCAACATACCTAGCACAGAGGGTTTACTTGCTTTCTTTTAACAGGATGACATGTATCTGATGTAATCAGTCTATGATGTACTCATATCATGAGATGTCTCTCAAATGTATTTTAGCAAGTATTACATGATGTATCTTTTTGAGGCATTAGCCTATGTTTGATCTGTAGCATCTTTGTTGAAGTAGATTAATGGAAATGTCTCTCAAATCGTTTTTTTTTGGCAATTTCCTTTTTGTGCAATGGTTCAGAGTTTCAATGAACAAAGAACGAAAAAACAAATCTTCGACAATGAACAAAACACAAATGAAAGATAATCATAAATGAATAAATAACTAAACAAATTTATTTTAAGAAAATCAACCAATTAAAATTAAAACTTTAAAAACACATTGTGAAAAATTAGATGTGATCAAAACAACAAGAAAATAAAATAAATTTGTTGAGTGGATACTTCTGTTTTTGGAATTTCTTACTCTTTGTGCGCGCTGCACAATCATCATTATCTACATTAACTCTCTGCACATCCTCGCAGAATTTCACATTCTGCACGAAACTCCACAAAGCTTTACAAGTCTCCTACGACAAAATCAACTCTTTTCACATGATACACTTCCGCAAATTCAGCACCCCAAGCCCTTTATAAATTTAAATCCTTACATCTTTGAATCAATATCCAAATTCTGATTCTTATCTTTAGAGGTCAATACCTAAATTTTGACTCTCTCATCTTCGAATCAATATTTACATTTCAATTCTTTCAACTTCAAAATTATATTTACATTTCAATTCTCTCATCTTCAAATTGATACCTACATTTCAATTCTTTCATCTTCGAATTGATACCTAAATTTCAATTCTTTCATCTTTGAATTGATATTTACATTTCAATTCTCACATTTCAAGGTCGATACTTAAATTTTGACTCTCTCTTTAAAATTAACACTTAAATTCTCACTTCTGAATCAGTCCTACATTTCTTATTCATTACATTTGAGGTTGGTCCTTACATTCTGAAATTTTCTTTTGAGAATTGACCTACATTACAATTCTCACTTCTGAATCAGTCCTACATTTCTGATTCATTACATTTGAGGTCGGTCCTTACATTCTGACACTCTCTTTTGAGAATTGACCTACATTTCAATTCTCATTTCTGAATCAGTCTTACATTTCTGATTCATTACATTCGAGGTCAGTCCTTACATTCCGACACTTTCTTTTGAGAATTGACCTACATTTCAAATCTCACTTCTGAATCAGTCCTACATTTCTGATTCATTACATTTGAGGTCGGTCCTTACATTCTGACACCTTCTTTTGAGAATTGACCTACATTTCAATTCTCACTTCTGAATCAGTCCTACATTTTTTATTCATTACATTTGAGGTCGGTCCTTACATTCCAACACACTCTTTTGAGAATTGACCTACATTTCAATTCTCATTTCCGAATCAGTCCTATATTTCTGATTCATTACATTTGAGGTCGGTCCTTACTTTCCAACACTTTCTTTTGAGAATTGACCTACATTTCAATTCTCATTTTCGAATCAGTCCTACACTTCTGATTCATTACATTCGAGGTCGGTCATTACATTCCGACACTTTCTTTTAAGAATTAACCTACATTTCAATTCTCCCTTCTGAATCAGTCCTACATTTCTGATTCATTACATTCGAGGTCGGTCCTTACATTCTGACACTTTTATTTGAGAATTGACCTACATTTCAATTCTCACTTCTGAATCAGTCCTACATTTTTTATTCTTTACATTTGAGGTCGGTCCTTACATTCTGACACTCTCTTTTGAGAATTGACCTACATTTCAATTCTCACTTTTGAATCAGTCCTACATTTCTGATTCATTACATTTGAGGTACGTCCTTACATTCTGACACTGTCTTTTGAGAATTGACCTACATTTCAATTCTCGTTTCCAAATCAGTCCTACATTTCTGATTCATTACATTTGAGGTTGGTCCTTACATTCCGACACTTTATTTTGAGAATTGACATACATTTCAATTTTCATTTCCGAATCAGTCCTACTTTTCTGATTCATTACATTCGAGGTTGGTCCTTACATTCCGACACTTTCTTTTGAGAATTGACTTACATTTCAATTCTCACTTCTGAATCAGTATTTCTGATTCATTACATTCGAGGTCGGTCCTTACATTCCGACACTTACTTTTAAGAATTGACCTACATTTCAATTCTCACTTTTGAATCAGTCCTACATTTTTAATTCATTACATTTGAGGTCGGTCCTTACATTCCAACTCTTTCTTTTGAGAATTGACTTACATTTTTGATTCAATGCATTTGAGGTCGGTCTTTACATTCCGATGCTTTCTTTTGGGAGTTGACCTACATTTCAATTCTCATTTCTGAATCAGTCATGCATTTCTGATTCATTACATTTAAGGTCGGTCCTTACATTCCAACACTTTCTTTTGAGAATTGACCTACATTTCAATTCTTATTTCTGAATCAGTCATTCATTTTTGATTCATTACATTCGAGGTCAGTCCTTACACTCCGGCTCTCTCTATCTCTCTCTCTTTTTGAATTGATATCTAAGTTTCAATTCCCACCTCGGGGTTAGCACTTACATTCTGACTCGCATCCTTTGGAAATCTTTAAAATTTTATAACTCAAGGTCCACTCTGCAATCCTCAGCGAGAGTCCCTTATTCTCGACTTGATTAAACACACACCTGCTAATTCCCTAGCAAAAACAAATCACACACACAACTCTACACATACTTCCGGGTCTGTTGACTTAGGAGTTTGTATTGGTTTTTGTTGATCTTGTCGGTCAACGCCAATACGAGCGGTGTGCTTGCCTAGCACACCACACCTATTGGGGGTCCATTTGTTGACCTCATTTTTGGTTGAGGTTTAATTTTTCCTCTTTAGTAGCCTAAGGTCTAACCATAGGATTTTCCTATTGACTATTCTTGGAAAACTAGACATGGAACCCTCACCATTAAAAATTCTACCCTCTTCTTTACTCAACTTGAAGTGCCACATGTTGGTCTCAACCTCTAAATACTTAGTGGGTGGGGTCACTGTGGGGGAAACTCAAGATGAGTCACCCTTAGGATTGCTGGACCTTAAGGCTAACCCTGGGTGTTGGTCTGGAGCTAAGGCACTCACTACACTTATCTGCACTCACAATCCCTCACAACCCTGAACTCAAATTTCTAGCCTAGATCCCTTGATCTTTTGGGATACTCATGTAGATGGTCCCCTAAACCTACTAGCCCTAGGGCTATGGTTTGGCTAAAACCACTATGTAGAGGACCCAAAATGGGGTTTCCATTGGTCCATGGCTTGTTGGTGATGATTGGTACCTCAACTCTACCAAAATACCCATCTTGGACTTTTACCCCTAAAACACCCCCAAATTACCAAAATACCCCTCCATAGCTCAAAATCCCAAAAATTCCAAATATTCTCAAATAATCCAATAAATCTTAAATATTTTCAGTTTCATTTTTCTCAACTACTTCATGACCCAATTTGGCCAATCTGACCATCTTTGATCAAAACCCCCAAATTGCCCTTTAAAGGCCCAAATTTCTGCAAATCCAACTCAAATGTCCATCAATTTGATCTCAATGGACCCCAATTCCAATTCTAAACTCAAATTCACCTTTGATCTGACCAAATTAAACCAAATCCAAGCTTAATTGGTCCATTTTTTTAGCACAATTTTGATTTGGGTCAAAACCCCAATTTTGACCATATAACCTAATCTCACCAAATTGAACCCATAGCCTAGTCAATTGGCCTCAATTAATGTTGCAAAATCTTTATAACATTCCTATACATCAAAAGCAACCATCAATTTGCCTTGGTGAAGTCTCAAATCCATTTGATTTTGACCTAAATCCAAAATTTCCAAATTTAGCCCCAATTTAGCTAAGTCCCCAAATTTCACCCAATTGATTGCCTTAACGTTCAAATTGGCATCCAATTCATGTTGAAAACTCTTCATGAGATCCATATTGACCATTTACAACAATCAATTTGGACTTAGCCCAAGGCTAACCCAAGCTAGACACAAGCCCAACATGACCAAATTGATTAAAGTTCAAAATTCCCTCAAATTGACCCTTCAATTGAACTGCCCAACATGACCAAATTGATTAAAGTTCAAAATTCCCTCAAATGACCTTTCAATTTAACTCAACCATGACCAAATTGATTAAAGTTCAAAATTCCTTCAAATTGACCTTTCAATTGAACTCAAATCAACATGACCAAATTGATTAAAATTCAAAATTCCCTCAAATTGACCATTAAATTGAACTCAAAACCACTTCCATCCTTCACTAGAGATGTTCCTTAAAATCATCTACACCAAATGGAATAATTATTTGAGCCAATTGACATGGCTAACCTAGGCTAAACCCAAGTTTTGGTCATTTGCACCCACTTGAACCCATGCACTAAATGTGACCTAACCACCCTAAAGCCACCAAATTAACTTCACCACAGCCATTAGTTGGGCTTAGTGACCAGTCCAAACACCATGAAACCACCTAAATCAAACCATCGACCAAAGGTTCCCCAAATTAAGAAATCTTATTTCCAAAAATGCACATGCTTATGATATCTTTCCCAAATCCAAGCACATTGGCATTAAATTGTTGTGATGGATTCCTCTGGGTTCCCTGAGCTCCTAGCAACCTCCCCCTAGCCGGTCGGCCAGCCTAGTGTCTAGAAGAGCCCAAAACCAAGAGCCACTCCCATGGTACCTCACCCAAATCAAACCTAGAGGCCAGCTCATCCAAATTAAATTGAAGAAATCCTCTGCCCTCTACCTAAGCACCACAATGCACCCAAACTTATGCCCTGAGAGCCACCCCATGGACATTTTTATAGAACTCACCTCCACGGCCATGGGAGGTGTGCTAAAAATTTTCTCAGAGAGAGCTTCCCAAATCACTCACAGAGCTTCTTTGAGACCTCCTCCACGGCCATGGGAGGTGTGCTGAAAATTCCTTAAAGAGGCCTCTCCAAACTTCACACAGAGCTTCCCTAATATCCCCTCAGTTCATTCTAACCATTTTCCCTCACCCATTCCCATTGTCGGAGCTCAATTTTGAGCTTCAAACCCTGTCGAAAACCAGGATAGAACCCAATACACCTCCATAGTCCATCAAACACAAAGTAACTTCACGCACACCTTCACAATAGTGAAAAATACTAAAGCCCCATAAAATCTCCCTTCCACAGAGCCTCCACCATAGCTATAGACCAACACTTGAAATCGAGCTTGGTCGAACTCATACCTAGGCCTTACACCAAGACTAGGGACTCAATCCCTAACTTCCTTGGACCCTAACGAACGTACCGAACACCTCTGATTGAAGCCTCCCTTCTCAGAGGAAAGGTATAAAACTTCTCCTCCTCCCAATCTTATTCTGATTCTCCATTTACTTAAGCTTGAATTCAAGGTACATTAACTGTATGGATGTGTTCGTCTCACTTAGACGAGTCCACAGGATCAAACTTGAAGTGATTCGGTTGAGTTTAAGCTGAGATCTTAGGGTTTTAGTGTGGACGGGCATGAGATCATTCTATCGGGGACGATGACGGGGAGCCGTTTGATCAAGCGTGTATCAAATGGACAGAGGAGATCAAGCCGGACAGCGCTTCGGGACATAAACATCGGGCCCAGTCAGCAGCTACGTAGACGGTGGGTCAAGTCATTTAAAATATACTTAAATTTCCCAAATACTAAATCACTAAAATAATTAATTTTGGAAAATATAAACATTTAAATGACTTGATTTTTTATCTCCACTGTGGCTTATGATCCAGAGAACTCATCATAAAAATTTCAACATATTTTGAGTTCATTTTACAACTTAAGTTGATTTTTAAAGATAAATACCACTTTTGGAATTTAAATGATTTTTAAAAATCAAAATATAACACAAAAAATTATGAAACTTTATTTTTTTGAGTTCTCTGTGATCAGGAGTCTTTTCTAAAAATAGAATTATATTTATAATAAAAACTTGATGTTTAAATTATTTTAAATATTTAAATAATTAAAAATCCATAAAAATCCCAAAAATAATAGAACTCATGGAAATGTTCTAAATTGCTTCCTAATCACTTAAGAACAATTAGAATATTTTCTAGATTCTCTAAATAAAGATATTGAATTTCAAAGCTTAAGAATAACTTTTAAAAGGCTAAAAATGAGTTTTCACTAAAATAATTTTAATAAATCAAAGAAAAACCAAAAAAATATAAAATTTGCTCCTCTGAGTTCTCTGACCTTAGGGAGATTTTTCAAAAATACAAAACTTAATTTTCACCACCTAGAATATTTTATTTTTTATTAAATAACCCAGAACTTGAAATAATTCTAAAAGTCACAGAGAATTAAAAATATTATGAAATTTGGTCCAAAGGCTTCTCTGGTCTAGGTCTACCTCGAGTAAAAATTTCAAAGGATTATAATTTACCTTGGTCAAGTTAGGAATTTTCTTTGAAAAATCCATTTTTGCATGAAAATAATTATATAAATTAAATTAAATTTTAAAAAAATCACATTTTCTTCTCTGTTGTATTAATTGACCCATGAATGTGGTATGATAAAAATTTCAAAGTCATTTGAATTGAATTTGACAAATTATGAGGTACGCATGAATGAGGTAGGATAAAAATTTCAAAGTCATTTGAATTGAATTTGACAAATTATGAAGTGTAGAGCCTTAGGGGCAAATGTGTAATTTTGGAAATTTAGCCTTAATTAACATTTAGGCTTAATTCACAAGGAGGGAAAATGGGTAACCTCTAATCTTAATCAATTTATTTGATGTTTGAAACCCAAAGGGGTTGAGGGAAAATGGGTAACCTCTGATCTTAATCAATTTATTTGATGCTTGAAATACAAAGGGGGTAAGGGAAAAGAGGGTAACCACTTATCTTAATCAATTTATTTGATGTTTGAAACACAAGGGGTTAATTGGTAGAAACCAATTTCATTTTTCTCATTAAAAAGATATGTTAATAAATTTCTAAATTATTAAAATTTGGAAGTTTATTAAAAATAAATGATCCTGGACTTAGGGGTATGGCTTTTGAAACCAATAATTAATCAATTTAATACCCCTGTCTTGATTTTAAAATAAAATCTGAATCATGAATCATGACCACTTAAAGTTTAACCATCTTTCAAAACTAATTAAGACACTCACCTAGGTCTTAAGGGCTTAGTGGTGACTTAGGCTAAAAAAAAATGACTAAAAGAGGATTAGAGAAATAAACATAACAAAATCAAACATCCTTGAAACATCTAATTAAACAAGGATTAGAGAAATAAACATAATTATATCAAACATCCTTGGAACACCACTAAGCCCAATTACTAAGACACTCACCTAGGTCTTAAGGGCTTAGTGGTGACTTAGGCTAAATCAAAATTGACTAAAATTAGAGAAATAAACATAATTATATCAAACATCCTTGAAACACCACTAAGCCCAATTAGAATTAGAGAAATAAACATAACATAATCAAACATCCTTGAAACACCACTAAGCCGAATTAGGATTACTAGGTCTTAAGAGCTTAGTGGTGACTTAGGCTAAATCAAAATTGACTAAATGAGGATTAAGGAAATAAACATAATTATATCAAACATCCTTGAAACACCATTAAGCCCAATTAGGTTTAAAAATAAATAAACATATAAAACTCAAACATCCTTGAAACACCACTAAGCCCAATTAGGATTTAAATTTTGGCTAAGCGTTCAAATTACACTAACTTGCTTTTTTAATGGTCTTCACCCACATAATTCTTAAATTGAAACATAAGTGATAATTACCCTATTCTTAAGGATAATTGAGACATCGTGCTCACTGAGTAATAAGGGTATTTACAGGATGGACCATTAAGCAATATAATAAGTTTAAATGGACTTTAGGCTTTTCACCAGTTGGTGAGAGGGAGGCATGGACCTGCTTCCCCCTCCTAACTTTTGGATACCTCAGAGGCCTATTAAACTTAATATTCTTCGCTCAATGAAATCATCCTTAATTGAACTTTCAAGGACTCACCAAGATATGACATAGGGTTAGGAAAATTACCAAAATTTTACCTTTCCTATTTTTCATAAACTGCCTTAACATGCATTTTAAGTTTGAGGTGGTGGAACGAGAAGACTCGCCAGGTACGCTTTTACAGTTTATAATACCGTCTTTCTTCTGCCTTTTCCTTACATGTTTCATGCTTCCCTATATAAACTTGCAGTTAACCATTTCCATAACCAAAACCAAAACTAAAATCAACCAAGATAAAATTACCGCCACAACATTAAAAATAAAAAACAACTCAAAATTTAATCACAAACATCACACAAAACTACAACTTCAACTAAATTAAGACAATGAGAATGCCTCGGAGGAGGTAACCTACGGTTACTAATGAAGTTTCCCACGGTTTAAATGAAGTTATGGAACTCATTAAGTTGAGTTTAGTAAGTTCATTTGGACTAAGTGAATCAAATAGAAAATAGTGGTGCCGGAACAAGGGAATCGTATGATTCTTACCGGTGTCGCTCTAATCAACTTTAATATACCCTCATAAAATTTAAATAACTTCAACCATAGAGCCACTTGATTTGATATTATAACTTGACACACTAGATAACTCAACTTTATCGCGGAGAGGAGCTTGGAGCTAGCATGGTGGGCAGCACGGCCATCTTCAACAGCAAAACCTGTCTTCCCCAGCTAAACCAATCTTCCTTTCTTAGACTTAAACAATAAAACCATAGGACTTTAAGGTCGCTTGCTTATGCAACGTAAATCCTCACCTTATCTTTAGGCCTTTGCATAGCCCTGCTTTTTTCTTGCTTATGCAACGTAAATCCTCACCTTATCTTTAGGCCTTTGCATAGCCCTGCTATTCTCATGCAACGTAAATCCTCACCTTATCTTTAGGCCTTTGCATAGCCCTGCTATACAATATACTCTTAAATCATCTTAGGATTTTGAGGTTGTCGTTTGTCACGACCTAAATCCTCACATCTTCCAGGCTATACCGTCTTAGGATTCCGAGGTTGTCGTTTGTCACGACCTAAATCCTCACATCTTCCAGGCTATACATCTTAGGATTCCGAGGTTGTCGTTTATCATGACCTAAATCCTCACATCTTCCAGGCTATTTGATCTTAGGATTCTGAGGTTGTCGTTCGTCACGACCTAAATCCTCACATCTTCCAAGCTATTTGATCTTAGGATTCTGAGGTTGTCGTCCGTCATGACCTAAATCCTCACATCTTCCAGGCTATTTGAAGGATTCCGAGGTTATCATTTGTCACGACCTAAATCCTCATATCATCTAGGATATTTGTGTGATCATTTCACACGAATGTAAGCCCTAACTAATAAAATTGGCAGGATGAAACACCCAAAATTTTCTCCTTAAAATTGAAGCCAAACATTAGGATAGCTTGGGAAGTCACCGAGGTTCTCCTCTGGATCCATGACATCCCCTAGTTCTTCTTCCTTTGGATTCCACAACGAAATGTTCTAAATTTGAACAAATCCCCTTTCACACCTCTATGTCTGATTTTGTTAAAGAGCCCTACCCTTGAAGATAATATTCCTTGATTTTTATCGAGAGTCTTCTTGGGTGACTTTGGTCTTTTAAGATGTAATTAACTATAGGGGCTTGCCCTTATAGGAAGCATGTCTGAACCCAGCTTAATACCTTTATATTAAATAAGGAAACTTGTCGGCAAATATAAAGGTTTCGCAGACCAAACGGACGTCATCTATTTAATCTTTTATATTAAATAGAGGAACTTGTCGGCAAATACAAAGGTTTTGCAGACCAAGGCTTTGGTCATTTAAGATGTAATTAACTATAGGGCTTGCCCTTATAGGAAGCATGTCCAAACCCAGCTTAATATAAACCCTATTTAATCCTTTAGGCTTGCCCTTATAAGAAGCATGTCCGAACCCAGCTTAATATAAACCCTATTTAATCCTTTATATTAAGTAAGGGAACTTGTTAGCAAATACAAAGGTTTCGCATACCAAACGGACGTCATACTTTCCTTATTTTATTTGATCGAGCCTCATCCTCAAGTCTTGTGTTTATCCTTNATGATTACTATATCTGGATAGGTTTTTAATGATTTTGAATTCCACTCTTCCTTTCCTAAAGCAAAAAAGTTGATATACTTCATTTACTTAATAAACATAATAATAGTTTTGAAAATTACTTTCACTAAAAGAAATTTAAGTTTTGAAAATAAAAGTCTAATCCTTCTACGTTTTCAAAAGTACAACTTCTCCTAATAAAGATAGTTACATAATTTTTATCATTTCCACACTAAAAATGGTTAACTTTAAATTTTTCTTCATTACTATATGTTTTAACTAAATTCTCTTACTCATTTATATATTCAAAATTTTACTTCCGTAATATAACTTCATATACATAATCATTTTTTTTCAAATCAAAATCAAATTTAGTTGTATTACATTTAAGTACAAATAAACTTCAGGTTTTAGAAAAATTTTCATCCCCCCCAAAAGTAAATTTTTAATTAGATAAAATATTTTAGCGTCATATATATATATAGACAGAAATGATAACTAAAAATGACATGCTTGCATGAATTTTTACATCCTAAATATACCAGTACGAAAAATTAAAAACAAGAGTAAAAATTAAATTGAAAAATTTTAATTTACTTAACATATAGAGATTCATTAGACTTCTATGCCGTGGATGATAATATAAAAATAAACAAACATACTAACCCACAACTGCATCATAAGGAAAATATCTGGTAGTAAATTGAAAATTTTAAACATGAAGTTTTTAAGTGACAGTTAGTAATATTCTAAACCTTCATATGATTCAGAATTAAGTTCATCACAGACTAACTAAATAAATTAAACAACACAACTAACACAATTACTACCACAAACATAAAATAACTACACAAAAAAAAACAAAAATACATCACAGCAGTGTCTAACAAAATAAAACACAAATAAAACTAACTGTCTCAACAAATACAACACAAAACAAAACAACAGTACATTATAATTCAACAACAAAAAGTTCATAACAATGATAAATAAAATTAAACTATATAACTTAGTCTAACCATCCTCATCCTCATCAGCATCACTATCGTCACTATGTCAAATAGGTGCATGCTCATATGATGGATATTTTGGATATTGAGGGAAAATAACACTCTGGTCACCTCTCATGAGGTTTTCCACATATGAGTGGTATTTTTGCTCATAATCGTTATGTCTCTTCATATATCCATCTATATGATCTACAAAATTTTTCTAAATTTAATACCTTATTAGCAGTATAGTTGATGTTGTCAAATATCCTCAACAATGTTTGTGTCTGTGAATCAAATCCAGAAGTATGACCTTGTGAGGTAGAAGCACGTGAAGTAGAAGCTTGAGATGTAGAGGCACCTAAACTACTAGAAAATCCTCTTCTCCAACCAAAGATCAAATCATGAGAATAATATTTCACATTGACACTAGTAATGGGCTTGAGTGGTTGTAGTATTTCCTCCCAACTATCAAACCTAACATCTATTTGCTCACAGAATGAAAAGATCAAGGATGTGAATCCCAAACCTACACTAATAGCAGCGATGGTAGAACTGGTGATAACATCATAAATCAAAGCTCCAATATTGATGGGCTTGAACTGCTCAATGCAATAGTTCAAGGTTGCTCTATCTCAGGTAACTTCACTGAGGTAGTTTGTTGGCAGCAGACGAGCATAAAAAAAGTAGTATCACACCTTTGTTGTGGCATCCAACTTTAAAATGGGGAATTTCACTCTTCTTACATTAATAATCTTCCATAATCCCCTTCACCAATCAATGATGAAATAATCTCATCGAACTCCTCATCGTTTGGACTACAGTTTGAATAAAAACATAATGTGCTAGGAGGTAACCAATATAACTGATTCATTACCTCCAGTGAGAAAAGGTACTTGTTTCCCTATAACCATGACTCCATCTTCTTCAGCCTTGGGGAGATTTGAATAGAACTCCTGAAAAACATAGATAACAACCACAACAGAAAAACAACAAAAATGCTTCCATTGTCGGTGAACAATCACATCCTCTACTGTTCCATCTGGACTCTTGAAACATCGCTCAGGGATCAATTTCCTTGACTACAGTGCATCACTATATCAATCCAGAGCTCTTGAACTAACAAATTTGTTTGAATCAAAATGAGCTCTTCCTTTGCTCCTCTTCATCCTTGGGGCCATTTCTAAAAATCATATAAAATTCACAATAAATATCAAATTCAACACTAAATCATTAAACTCAACTCCTATTAACTTAAACTACCATTTCTATGTATTTTCTATAGATTTTTCTCAAAATTTCACCATTAATAGTGATTGTTGGTCAAATCTATAATGTGCTTAAAGTACATGGTGAAAATAAAAAAATTTTACATATAAATGAAGTATTTACCTTAAGAAGATCAAATTTAACAAATTTTGCTTAAAACAACTATGAAATCTTCACTTAAGATGATGCCCTAGCTCTCCAAATCACAAAAACGGAAAGGTAGGACATAAAGTTGGGGAAAAAATGTAGTTTTTTGACCTAAAAAAATACTTTAAACCATTTGTGAACCAGTTTACATGAACCGACACTTAAGCACAAATGGTTCAGTGCTTAGGTGCCAATTCATGTTATCTTGCGCTTAAGTGCGGAGCATTGGCGTGTAGATGCCAATTTACAAAGTTTGACATTTTGGGTTTTAAGTAACATGCACTTCTAGTCTAAGTCATCACTCCTAAATGATCTTATAAATCTTTGATATCAATTTTATTCCTTTTCAACTCTCTTCTACCTCAAGATTCACCAATCTTAACTAAATTGATTCAACACAAAATAACATGAAATTTCACACAACAAACACTTATATTAATTCTCAAACAATTTCAAACATTTTTAATACATAATTTTTCAATCTAAAGAGTCTTGGATGAGATAGTTCCTAACACAAACACTAGACATTCATACCATTAAAAACATACTAAACAAACTTAATATTAACAAACAAACAATAAACACACAAACATTAAACAAAGAACTTAATTTCACTCTCCTTCTGGTGAAACAAATCTTAGCCTATCATTAGTTTCTTCTTTGACATTTGGAATGTAAATTTGATAGAATGGATGGTGGTGAAGAACTCTGGTTGAGTCTTTTTCAATCCA
This sequence comes from Phalaenopsis hybrid cultivar, assembly GCA_002079205.1. Taxonomy (NCBI): domain Eukaryota; kingdom Viridiplantae; phylum Streptophyta; class Magnoliopsida; order Asparagales; family Orchidaceae; genus Phalaenopsis; species Phalaenopsis hybrid cultivar. The sequence goes on from JXCR01129311.1 coordinate 17,174, forward strand.
TTTGTTTTTCAAATACATAGCCTTGTTTGCTTCTTCCACAAAATTGGTATGGATAAATTGCATCTTAAGTTGCCATCCTATATGCTCCAAATGTGAGTTAAATTCCATCACTTCGCTTCAATTGAAGCCATGTCTGCCTCAATTTTAGTGATTTTCTCTGTTGTTCCTTCAATATTAACAACTAGGAAATCAGAAATCATTGTAAAACTCTTGTGCACTACGAGTAGTGAATTTCTTCTTCATAGCTTCCTCCTTCTTCTTAAAATCACTCTCCTAAGATGACATTGTTCTAAGAACTCTCACTCTTCACTTAGAGTTTAGGGTTAAATTAAAGTGTTATGAGACTTCCCCTCTGCTCTAGATCAAGCCTAAAACCTCTAGAAACGTTCTCAGACCATGATCCCACTTTTAAACCTACTAAACAATGTTTAAAACTTTTAGAAACGTCATTTGACATGTTTAGCCGCTAAATATAAATTGGGTTAAGTTTTTTGTCATCTTATGAAAGCTAAATTATTGTGTAATTACGGGTAGGGTCAAGTTTTTGGCACCATCTCAGGAGAATTGAATTGACATAAAACACACACAAAAACAACACACGCTAGAGGAGCATCAAATTTTTGGCGCTGTTATCGGAGAAGCTTCTGTAAGAACTTTAGGAGAATTTTAGTTGAAGTAAGTAGGTTTAGACTTGGAAAACTGTAGTGTCATAAAAACTATATTTGTGTGTAAAGTTTTTTTGTATGAAAAAGTGTTGTGAAAAAACTATTTGTGTCAAAAATAATGTGTTTTTGAATATGTTTTGTTGTGTTGAATATATCTTTTGTTTTTTTTTAATTGTTAATTTATTATCTGTTTTGTTTCATATGCAAAATAAAGGAACCAAAAGACTTGTGCCTTATGATCTTGAGTTAGAAAAAAGAAAAAAAAATCAAAAAATAGAAAAGACTTGAAGAACTAGAAATGAAAATGGAAAACATTCAAAATAATAACTTGGAAAATCATCATTAATCTTTGAGGGATTATATAAATCCTATGACAGATGAAATTCACTCATGTATACAAATCGTTGTCGTAGAATTTGACTCATATGAAATAAATCTAGATATTATCCAACTGGCACGGAACAACCTGTTTGGGAGAACTTTTTCGAAGGATCCTTATTTACACTTATCCAGTTTTATAAAACTTTATGATACATTTATTTATAATGGCATGTCAGGCGATGCTTTTCGACAAAGGCTTTTTCCTTTCTCACTAAGGGATAAGGCTAAAATGTGGTTATACTCATTAGCACTGACATCCAACTAAAAATTAGGAGGAGTTAACTCAGAAATTCCTAGGTAAGTATTTTCCACCTTTAAGGACTATTAAAATCAGAAAATTTTTTCAGTATAAAGGGGAATCAATACACGAAGCTTTGGAAAGATTGAAGGAACTCCCAAGAAAGTGTCCACACCATGCTCTGCCCGATTAGTTAATCATTCAAACTTTTTACAATGGGTTAGTAGAATCCCTTAGGTTTACAATTGATGTAGCCACTGGTGGATCATTAATGTCAAAACCATTTAACAAATCATATGTGTTCATTAAATAAATGGCTACAAATGAATTTCAATGGCCCTCTACAAGATTAATCCTAAAAATGTAACCAGTGTTCATGATACAGATGTGATTGCAATTCTTGCATCTCAGGTTGCTGCAATATCAAGGAAATTGGACCAATTTGGAATGAACCAGCCTCAACTTACTCCAATAAGTGAGGAAAGTTTATTAGGGCATATGATTAATTCTAACTTATCATATGAGACTTTAAATACCATAAACAACACGTATTCTAACTTTTACAACCCAGGTTGGAAAAATCATCCTAATTTTAACTAGAATCACACTACTTGGGGTAGAAACCAACAATGGGAAAATAATCATGTAAATCCTAATTTAAGTTGGAATAAATAGGGGAACACAAATTATAGACCTTCATATTCACTGGACTCTAACAATGATCGACAATTTGAGGATGAGAAGATGTCTATAGAAAATGTGGTATTGAAAATGGAAAACCAGTTGCAAAGTCAAAATGTTGCGATTAGAAATATAGAGAATCAATTGGGAAAAATTGCTAATTCACTTAGCAATATTCCCCAAGAAATACTCGTAGCAACACTGAGATCAACCCTAAAGAGAACAATAATGAATAGGTCGAAGTTGACCAATTAAGAAGTGGAAGAGAGATAAAGGATGTCTTTAGAAAAGAGAAAGAAATTGTAAGAGAAACAAAAGAAACTAGAAGACTTGAAGAACATGTTTCTAAGAGTGTGAAAAAATTAATATCTCCAACTAAAATCAATTTTGAAAGAACACCACCTCCATTTCCTCAAAGACTTAGACATCATGAGTTGAATAAACAATTTTCAAAGTTCATGGATGTACTTAAGAAGTTAACGGTAAATATTCCTTTCACTGAAGCTTTGGAACAGATACCAAGTTATGCAAAGTTTATTAAAGAGATATTAAATAAAAAAAATAAAATTTGGGGAATACGAGACAATTGCACTAAGTGAGGAGTGTAGCCCTATACTTTAGAAAAGGCTTCCTCAAATACTTAAAGACCGTTATAACTTTACAATTTCTTATGCAATTAGAGAAAGATTATGTGGAAAAGCTTTATGTGATTTAAGAGCGAACATTAATATGATGCCTCTATCTATATTTATAATGATAGGTTTAACTGATATTTCTCCCACTACTGTAACCCTTCAGTTAGCTGATCGATCTATCATTTATCCAAAAGGGATTATGAAAGACGTGCTCATTAAAGTGAATAAATTTATCTTTCCTATGGACTTTATTGTATTATATATGGAGGAAGATAAAGAAAATCACATTATTTTGGGGAGACCTTTTCTTGTTACTAGACAAGCTATGGTAGATGTTCAAAAATTAGAGTTGACTATGAATATTAATGACCAAAAAGTCACTTTTGATGTGTTAAAGACTATGAAATATCCAGCTAAGAGAAAAATGATGATTGTTTTTGGATGGATGTAGTTAATTATCTAAGTAAAGACCATTTCCAAAAAAATTTTGAGAGTAAGTTAACAGATAATATTGAAATGGACTTTCATGATGAGTCTAAAATGTTGTTTAAAAAAGACTGTATGTATGTTCAAGAGAGGTGTGAAATGATGGAGGTTACCGAAAGTAGTAAACTTTTAATTCCATCTATTGAAAAATCTCATGAACTTAAAATGAATATACCCTATACAATTTTAAAGCCTACTTATTTAGAGAATTTATCTACACCACAAGTCTTTACATCTTCACATTTAACTCAATCAGAAGATGAACCTGAATTGAATGATGAAATCAGTAAAAGATCTCATATGAAAGAGTTATTCAAAATCACTGAAAGACATATTTCGTGGTATACAGATAAAATGAATGAGATTTTGATATGGGGGAAAATTATTAATGCAATTAACAGTTACTACCCAGAGATTTTACTTAGTGACACTGAGATAAACCTTAAGCAAATGAATGATGAGCAATATAAAGTTGTTGAACCAATATTTGAAAGAGAATTTGAAGATATGTTTCAAAAAAACTTCCAGTTGAGAGATGAGGATAAGGAGATTGAAAGACCAATGAAAGAATTTCCAAGTAATTAAAAAAACCTATTTTCTCAATTAAGATAAGTATAGAAAGACCACTCACCCATTTGCTCGGTACCAAGGGGAAGAATTAGAAGATAACATGAAATAGAAGAGTAATCTAGTAGAATTTGATCCAAAATCTGAATTATCTAAAGAGAATATGATTCAAAATTTGGGAGATCTTGAATTATCTTATAGAGATCCATTTCTTATAAATTTTAAGTATGATATTAATATAAAAATTGAGAAAATTAATGGAAGAATGTTGGATCTAGAAGGAAATATGAGGAATAATGCTATGAATCAATCTAAAAAGGAAGAGTTGAAAGAAAAAAAATTAAATTTGAGGACTTTGTAGGAATCCCTGAATCTGGAAAAGATTGGGTGATTGATCAAAAAATACTTAAACGGAATTTTGATCCAAGTGGATTCATTTATCGGGCTAACGACGTTAAACAAAGAGCTTTATGGGAGGAAAACCATAGTTATCAGTGTGATTTGATTTAGTGTGTTTGAGAGTTATGATTATTAATGTTGTATTGTGTTTGCTTTAGTGTGCATTGATCAATTTGATTGATGTTTGGTAGATGTTTGGATTGTTAGTGGTTTGATTTGGTTTTTGTGTGTCATGAGGGAATTGATTTCCTAACTTCTTACTTGGTTAGAATTTTATCTTCTCTTGTAGTAGTTGGATTGACGAGTCCACTACAACTCGAGTCTCATCCGGACTTGAGTTTTATAAGAGATATCATGAATTTTAACAATGATAGTTCCATCTCAATTTTGTTACTTCATTTATTTGACCTTATTTTCATTTGATAGAAGTATCTAACCTATTTGATGAGTAACATGTGGATGATTTTACACTATCCTTATACCTATTAAAAGTTCTTAATTAATGGGATATGGTGACACCTGAGGTTGGTGTTCACGACCCAATGTATCAGGAATAATCTTATCTTTTAGATTAGAATCTATAAAATCATTTATAAGTACCCGATATATTTGTGTAATGATTCTGTTAGAAATTGAAAGTAAGTTAGTGAGATGTAATGAGTTAAAGAAAGAATTAGCCTCATTTATTTTGTGTGTTTGTGTTTGTGTTGTAATTTTATAAGACTTCAAGAACATTTTTATATTCTAATGTTGATACATGTTATGCTAGTGAGACGTTTGTTTAGTTAATTTCATTCTGGCCTGTTTAGTTTAGATTTACTTTCTACTACATTTTTCTATCCTGAAAAATAATTGTAGATGTTTTTATGGAAATTTATAGTAGATAGAATTTCTAAACTATTTTTCTTCCAACTTATATTTACTGCACTAAATGATATACATGTTAAAAATCAATTTTAGGGTTAGGAAGAAAAATAAAATTTTAAATAGAGTATACTTCCTTTTAGTTTAATATTATTGAAAGCATGTTTTAGGCTAGATTTACTTTCTCTTACAGTCATTCTATCCTGATTATGAATGTATATGATTTTGATAGGACGTTGTAGTAATTAGTAGATTCAACTTTTACTTTTTCTTCCTGTTATATTTTACGGAATTGATTGCAAAATAATTAAAAATTTAAGTTCGGGGGGAAGAAAATTTTCTTTAAAAGAATGAAACTAAATTTTATTTTTCCTCAACTAGCTATATTTTAAAATTTAATTTAACATGACCTTTGGTATTAGAGGCTAACTTTTGATAACTATATTTGTGTTTCTAAATATATAGTAGACTTAAGAAAAAGTTTTCAATGATGAAATTTAATTCTAGAGTTAAGATATTTGGTATGAAAGAAGAAGACTATGTTTTTTCTATTTAAATTAAAGGAAATTGTATTTTTTAAGTATTATGAATCTTAAAGTTTCATGTAAGAAGAAAAGAATGATACTTTATGAAAATCCTTCAAAGCTAATATGAATTTATAAAGTGAAGGAATGTGAAAAGTTTTTAACTTTAAGAAGAGAATAATGAAGTTCAAAATTATTAAAGGTTATCCAGATATAGTAATCCTCACAGGAAAAGGAAAAAAAAAAGAAAGGATTAAAAATGATCCTAAAAGAAAAAAAAGGAAAGATAAAAGAAAAAGAAAAGAAAAGTATGTGAGCAGAAGCTTGAGGAGATGCCTAATAAAAAATTAGCGTCACTTGAATCAACTTGAGGAAGAAGGCTTTATTACATTTTTTAAAGTTGTATTTGAGTATTAGTATCTTTACTAATAAATTTCTCATGAAGTTATTTGTCATATGGATATTCTAGGTGACTTTAATATGAAAAATTACTATTCTACTTGAAATGAATACAAATTCAGAAATCTTAAACTTAACTACTAGATGTTCTTATACTTTTAGTTTTGACTTAAGTTTTTAAAAATTTTTCGTAAGTTATACTATTATATTTAGTAGACCAAATTATAGAAATTTAGAAGTTAAACACTCTACAATTAGTCATAACTTTTATGTAGTAAATGTGTTCCTTAAGGAAAAGTAACAGTTAACTTTAGGGGATTTGATATGCCTAAAAAATATTCAATTTTTCATATATTTTTAATGCTTATATTTGGTGATTTTCAAAGCTATTTCACTTTAAAGGTAGGCATTTTATATATTTTTGGTTTTAGGTACAAAAAATGGAGTTTGGGAGAAAAAGAAGCAAAAACGGTGCGATTTGGAGCAAAAACGAGCAAGAAAGAAAATTTTGTCCTACACATTTTCATGTCTTTCTATGCTTAATCTCTTTTACGTTTCTCACATATTTTTGAATTAAAATAAAATTTAAAGAAAGATTTTTTTCATGCTTATTTTGTAGATCTATCTGTTAGGAACTAAACACAACTGAAATGGGGTGAAACGGAGTCAAACGAAGCAAAATGGTGGAGTTGCGCAGAGTGGACACCAAAGGCTCCAGAGTGCAGAGAGTGACGTGAAAATGGTGCCACTAGTGCCCAAAACGACACCGACAATGCCTGAGATAATTTGGACGCAATGTTGGGCGAATTTCTAGAAGATTCAATGTATTTGGACGTTTTTGGAAGGTTTCTTGAGGCGTCTCTTGGGAAATTCATCCCTACACTATAATAGAGTGCTTTTATGTTAGAAAAGATGGTGTGTGTGAGTGGAAAAATGTGGAGAATGTGTAGAGATCTTAGAATAGGAGTAGAAATATAGATTTGTACCTTTTTTGAGAGTTGGTCAGGGGAATTTGAGAGAATCTATAAGGGAATGCTCTTGCATTGCATGGATCAGGGGGAGACTTTGTGGGAGAGATTTCATTTTTTATTTTAACGAAAAAAGCTCAATATTGTGTTCTTCATTATCTTATGATTTTTTAAACACTTATCTTGTTGATTTGCTTTAATTTAATGAAATTTTTTGTTTTTTTTTCTCCATGCTTTGTGATGTGTTTCTCTTACTCTTTGTTCTTTTTTGGAAATAATGGCATGAGAAGATTATGCCATTATTTTCCTTTTACTTTTCTTTTGCAAAGAGTAGGATTCATGTTTAGAATATTGGGATGTATGCTAAAAAAAGTTTTAATTATAAATGTGATTGTTATTAGTTGAACTTCATTTACATTACATTAAAGGCCCATTGTAGTGTTAAAATTTGTTATAATTGCATTGAGACCTGAGAGGGCAGTGTAATTCTCAACAAAGTTGAACCACATTCAAATTCCATGGATGGTGAAGTTCATGGGGGTTGAGTACAAATAAATAGTGAAATATATATATTGTTGAGTGTAGAATTGAAGATTTTAGGGTGATAGACTAAAATCCCCAACTTGGTCTTAGAGTTTAAGAACTAAAGCGAGCATTAACCTTCATGAGAAGGGAAGTGGGAGCTAAGGAGTGAGAGTCAGTATACTCCCAGCCAAACCATAAATTTAATGACTAAACTTGAGATTAGCCAATGATTTTTCATAACACTGAATCAGGGTAAAGAATTAAAATTACTCCGATTTAGCACATACAATATTTAATGTATCTTATTCATTTACATTATCCAATTCACTACATAAGAATAGTAGTTTTTAACATCTTAAAATTCTCCAAACCAATTCATCCAAAAAGGGTTATCTTTAGAATTAATATTTACATTTAGGAATAGTTACTATCCTTACATTTAACATTCGCATTTAGGAGTAATTGCTAAATAAAATATCATTTTAATCGACATTCCAAACTAAGGACTAATAGTAGTAGTCGCTTCTTTGTGGGATCAATATTAGGGCTTTCAAAGAAAGTCTTATATTACTTGAAATAATACGTGAACTTGCATAGAACCAATAGTGTGTGATCTATTTTCTATATTTTATAACATTTTAATTTTGCATATTAGCCACTAAATATAAATTGGGTCAAGTTTTTTGTCGTCTTTTGAAAGCTAAATTACTGCGTAATTACGGGTAAGGTCAAGTTTTTGGCACTGTCTCAGGGTAATTGAATTGACATAAAACATGCACAAAAACAACACACACTAGGGGCACATCACGCATCATGCGCCAGAATCTCAAAATTTGTTGTTTTGGATTCAAGTTTCGTCTGTTTTGCCTTTTTTCTCCAAATGCCTAAAAATAATATACCTGCAATAAAAATATGAAAATACCCTTTCTTAAAGTGTAAGATCACCAAAATTATGCATAAAACATGTACTTAAAACAGTATATTATTTTGGTGTATCAACAGATGATCAAAAATTTGCTTCTCAACTCCTTTTCTATCTACCATTTCAAAGTCAAATTCTTGCAAAAGAAGAATCCATCTTATAAGTCTTGGTATTGCCTTTTTCTTTTAATTAAATACTTAAAAGAAGAATGATCAGTATGCACAACACATTTAGTTCCAATTAAATATTATCTAAATTTATCAAAAGCATATACTAATGCTAATAACTCTTTCTCAGTTATTGTAAAATTAATTTGAGCTTCATTAAGAGTTCTACTAGCATAGTAGATTACTTTAAAAATCTTATCATGCTTTTGTCCTAAAACAGCTCCAACAGTATAATCACTCGCATCACACATTAATTTAAAAGGTTTTTCCAAATTTGGTGAAACAATAACTAGTGCAGTGACTATTTTTTTTTAATAACTCAAAAGCTTTTAGGCACTCTTCTCAAAATTAAAATTACATCTTTTTCAAGTAAATGTCATAAAGCCTTTGCAATTTTTGAAAAAATCTATAATATATTGCCTGTAGATACAACATGTCCTAAAAAACTCCTAATTTTCCTCACACTTGTTGGGTAAGGTAAATTAGCGATCACTTAAATTTTTGCAAGGTCTATTTCCATATGATTTTCTGAAATTTAATGTCCTAAAACAATTCCTTTTTTAATTAAATCTCAAAAAGTAGCAATCATACATCTTTAAAATGTTGCAAGGGCATTATATAAACCAAAGAACATTCTTCTAAAAGCAAAGGTACCATAAGGACTCGTAAAAGTTGTTCTCTTGATCCTTAGGAGCTTTTCGTATTTGTTGATAACAAGTATATTGGTCGCAACTTTCTAGATGCTCAGTTTCTAATTTAAATTTTATATCTCCTCTTTTGTCACAGTTATGAATGCAAGTATACGTATCGCTCAAGTAATACAGGGCACTAGTTCAGTCACGGTTATCAAAACTATAAGGAATACAATAGAACTTTAAAATTGAAAAACGTAGTGCAGAAAGTCAATATCCATTTCACAATGCACGTACTGAAAATATTAAAGTCACTAATAATATATAGATGATTAAATATTCAAGTTCATTAACATACTAACTAAACTTCTAAGCAAGTTATCTAATGCCAAACTAAGTTTTTGTGTTGTAAGTTTCAAATATGGAGAAGACGTCCTCCCCATTACAATAATGTTGTGGTGAGCGAAAGACAAATATTAGTAGGATATTGTGTTGTACCAAATAGGAGCATTCTTATTCTTTACCCTCTTTCGAGTGTTGTAAAGAATATTGACTAATCATAGGTTTATCTCCTAAATCAATAGCTAAGCTATGAGGATATTAGTTGTCACTCTAGAGCTCCCACTTCCCTTCCCCTAAAGGCTAGCTCTTGCTTTAATTTACAAACACTAGGACCAAATTGATGATTTTAGCCTATCACTCTAAAATCTCCAATTCTACGCCTAATAAAATATATTTTCCCTATTTATTTGCATTCAAACCCCATGAACTTTACCATCCATGAGATTTTAATGTGATCTTCACTATTCCTGTAGAATACATAGCCCTTTCAGATCATGTGATTCACAACAAAGCTTAACAATTCAATTGGCCAAATCAAAAAGTAAATGAAGCACTAAGTGTAAAATCATCACAACATTTTGACATGATTCGATACAACCAATCTAAATCATCACATCACCACATCTCATTGCAAGGAGAAAGACAAAGAAATCTACTCAAAACTCATGAGGAAGATACAGTAAAACAAGGATTCTATATTTAAAAGCAATGTCATACAAACATAAGAAGTAAGTACAACTTATCTTAAGTTCTTCCTTAAGGAAATCTCTTGAGTTTCCTCTGAATTCTCTTCTTTCTTTACAACTCCACACAATTCCTTCTTTAGATGAGTAAGGGAGAAGAGATCTCTCACTTTCCTTCTCCTCCTACACTCCTTAGAGAGGAATCCGACACAAACCCTAACTCTCTAACACTCTCCAAACAAGATGAAACACTCTCCCCTACACTCATTCCATCAAATTTGGTCACCAAAAGAAGTTTAAATTCATTTAGAACCAATTCCCCAAGAGATCTCCCATACACTCCTTCAAAATCCATTAATATACATTGAATTTGGCCATAAGTCGGCTTTGAGCACCACCGGCACTGGATAGGGCACCGCAAGTGCTCAATTATTCAAATCATCCAATACTCTCTGGAAATGGACGCCGCCAGCACCCATTCTGGCATCGTCAGTAGCAGTAGGCAGTTTGGCCACTTTGTCTCTTTTTGCTACAAATTCATTCCTTTTTTTGCTTCATTTGGCTCCAAACACCTACTCATAATACCTGCAACAAAATATGAAAAATACCTTCCTTTAAAGTGCAATATCACCAAAAATGAGTTAAAATAAATATAAGAACTCTAACATATTTTTGGTGTGTCAAAATCTCCCAAACCTAACTATTACTTGTCCTCAAGTTATTTTTATACTACATAAAATTATGATTCATGATAGAGAACTTCACTTTAAAGATATCAAAATTTTTGATTTAAATGAATATAATAGCGAGACTTTCAGAAAGGTTAATAATAATTCATATCAAAATTATAGGTGCAAGATCATCTAGTCATTAAGTCTAGGAGTTCTAGTCACATATTTATTTCAATAACTATAATTTGTGAAAATAAGTGCACGTGGAAGAATATTATGAAAAAGAAATCCAAGCAAACTCTATTAGTAAAGATGATAATACTTTAATAATAAGTTCATAAATGTACTTAAATTCTTTCCTTTAAGTTGATTCCAGTGAAGCCAATTTTTTATTAGGCAACTCCTCAAGCTTCTCCTCACTTATACTTTCTTTTTCTTTTTTATATCTGGATTATTTTTCAATTCTTTTCTTTTTCTTTTTTCTCTTTTTTTTTCTATTGGGATTGTTTTTCAATCCTTCTTTTTTTTTCAAATGAGGATTACCATATCTGGATAGCCTTTAATAATTTTGAACTTCACTTTCCTCCCCTTAAAGTTGGAACTTGTGACACCTCTTTATTTTATAAATGTATATTAGCTTTTAAATGATCCATCATAGAGTCTCACTTCTTTTCCCTTAATATAAAATTTAAGGACTTTTAATATTTCAAAAATACAGTTTTTCCTTACTTTAAATAATCAACTATAGTCTAATCCTCTTATACTAAATATATTGGCCTATAAAGTTAATCTTTATTATTAGAAATTTTTCACTTAAGCCTTCTAAGATATTTAAATAAAACCAACAATTTAGTTATCTAAAGTTAAGTCCATGTTAAAATCAATTTTTGAAATAAAAATATTTTTAATGAGGACAACGAAAAGTTAATTTTTTTTTTCTCTCCCAAACTTAAGGTTTTTATTACACAATAGTAGAGGTAAAAATTTCAAAAAGAAATCTAACCTTTTATAGTGGGCTCTTGATCATTCTGAAGCTGTGCAGGTATTCATCACAAATTTGAACTAGCATTCCTAAAAAAGTTAGAGGCTTTTCTACACATAATATATTAGAGATTTGCAGGGTAAAGAAAAAATTTAGAACATAAACTTTAAACATCTACTGCACATATATAACTACTCCAATTTTAAACTAAAGAAACAAACTAACACACATCCATTAATTACAACCACTTCACAGTTTTAGTACAGTACAACCATAAAATAAAACAAAATATAAATACATATGATCACTGATCCAACATAAGCTACCACAAACATAACAAACTAACACAAACACAACAAACTGTCACTCATCACAACAAACTACTAGGGCTGTCAAAACGGCTCGTTGTTCGTGAACAGCTTGTGTTCCGCTCATTAAAAGACTAGTCTTCAGCTCGTTTGCTAAGTTAACAATTAGAACACGAAAAAAACAAAAAAATATTTGTTTGTTCGTGTTCGTCTCATTTTGGCTCGAAATACTACAAATCAATTATATGCATATCTTTGATGAGTAATCTATTTTACAATTTTAGTTGACTACAAGGCTACAAAGATTTATAATCAATTAAAAGTATTATTGAAGAAAATAAAATAAAAATTATTAAATTAGATTCAAATAATGTTTTAAATCTTGCCCCAATCATTAACATCTGATGGCTACAAGATTAGGGTTGTCTTAATGACTCTTTATTTGTGAACGGCTCATGTTCGGCTCACTATGCAAATGAGCCAAACACAAACACACTTTTTGAGCTCAAAATATAAATGAGCCAAAAATGAGCTGAGTCAGGGCTCGCTCATGTTCGACTCATTTACACCCCTACAAACTACCACTCATCATCACCTCTGGCATCCTCTGGGTCGTCAGTTGGCTAGTACGGAGTATAGCGGGGACAAGTAGGAAAGATCACACCAGAATCTCCTCGCATGAATCTAACACGAGCGTCATGAAAAGCTATATCGTACTCAACTCTCCTGGTGTACTCATCCTTGGCCTCATTCCTTGCTTCTATTCCAGTGATCCGATTGTGTAACCTCTCGATGTCACCTTGTTGAATCATCAACTGTTCCATAACATCAGAAAGAGTATATGTCCTGGAAGTAGAAGGAATATCATGGTTAGCAGAAGGGGCATAACGGTCATCACCACTCTTACTCCCTTATCTCCATCCCACATGAGCTTCATAAGTCTTAATGTTGGCTTTGCTAATAAGCTTCAAAGGATGGACCCATTCTTCACTGTGATCAAGCTCAACTCCTGAGAGTACACGTAATGCATTAATCAGGGCAAGATGTCATAATCCTCATGTAGTCTCACCCTTTGTAATAGTTTGAATACTCTTATAAATAATTGCCCCAATGTTAATTATCCTTGAATTTTGAATACAGAAATTCAAGATGGCTCTATCTCAAGCAACTTACAGTGATGATAAGTAGGCAGTAGTTTTGCAGAAATAAACTAATGTCAGGTCTTAGATGTAACATTCAACATAGAAGTAAGAAAATTTAACCTTTGCCTTTGTTTAATTTTCCAGTCTCCTTTCCCATCAATAAGAATAACTTCATCCAAGTTAGAATCTATAGTATTAAATGATGTATATTCACAAAAACCAGAATTCCCCAACTGATAACATTCATTAATCTGGTTCGGGGTAAATTATATCATTTTCCCTCAAACATACACCTGAATTTGCATAAAATTCTTAGACTATCCCCAAGATTGCATCAGCAGTAAAATAACAAAATATTTCCCATTTTTGATCCTCTATCAACTGCTCCACAACTCCACCTAAATTTTTAAACCCTCGGTCCTCTATACACATCTTATTGCTTAAGTGCGAATTGAATTGATACTGGGCTTTAATATTATAAAACTTTCCTTCATCATAATCCAACTTCTTCTTCCACTTACTCATCCTTGGAGCCATATGAAAATTTCTAACAAATTTAAAAAGAACTCCAAATAAACTTCAAAATCAACTTATAATAAACTTCAAAGACAAATATAGCAAGTAAAAACTCCTACACCATAGATAATCTCCAAATATTCATAAAAAAACTCCAAATTTTATATTTTCCAAATGTAGGAGATTGCTATAGTGAAAATAAAAAAAAAATTAGTTTAGAGTGGAGCTCTTACCAAAATAAGATGAAATCCACACTTTTTAAGCCTTGAAAATGCTCAAAATGGCAATGCAAGCAAGCCTTAGTATGAGCTTTAAGCCCTAGCTAAAGGTTGAAGATGATAAAAGGGTAAGAATGGCGGGTCCCCAAGTAAAATTTGCAATTTTAAGGCAAAACTGGGCTTTCGGGCTTTGGGCGCCTTCGGGGCTCTATTGATTTAAAATACCCAATCTTTTTGTATTTGGGCTCCGTCGGCGCCAAACATATTTCATGGTTCCCAAAAAAATAATTTTTTTGTTACTTTGATCATTTTGAAATCACATCAGCATCTAATTTGCTTTTTTAAGCACCAAACATCATAATAAAGTGATCAATTAACATGAATTTACACAAACAACACAAAACATCACTTTTTTAATATAAAATCCAAATTACAAACATACACACTTATGCACACCACATATGTTTTAGTAAACTATGTCACATCAAATTTCAGCGTGCACACAACCACAACACTCTAGTGTTGAAAACTAAACATAAACACAATTTTCAAGCATAATAAGTTTGAAATCGTAAAGCAAAGCAATCCAAATACTAAGCACACCTAGCATAGTAAAGTTCAAACACTGCATACTAAATACTAAATATCAATTTGAGTCAGTACTCCTCATCAGTATCTCTACTATCATCTTCTCTAATATCTCCCATGGATTGGTGGTGCACAAATAGGTTGTAAAATTGGTGATACGGAAACTCATCAGTTGAATCTTCAGAAATCAAATCTTTTCTCTTCATCAAACGTATCAGACCCTCTTCAATATGCCTAGTGTGTTCAAACTGTTCCTTCATCCTCCAATCCAGATGATCAAATAACTCTGATATATTGCTAATTGCATTCATAAGATTTCGTACCTCTTTCTCTAATGTCTTCATCTTCTTCAGAATCAACTGTGAACTTTCAAGATAGTAGGGTAAGATAGGCTGTGAACAATGAGATGGTTGATCTGCAATAATGCTCATATCATTCTCACCTCCAATTTCTTGGCAATCATACAGATTAGTTGGGTCTAGGGGCATCCAAGGAAGAAGCACTTTCACCCATCTTTCATACGACACTTGTGACTGGCTGCAGAGAAGAAATATGGTGGAATGATGTCCAATCCCATATTTAAATCCGTGTATAATCAATCACAAGACAGATCTCACAATGATGGTACCAATATCAATAGGTCTCCCCATTTGAATACAGTAATTTAAAATTGCACTATCCTTAGTCACTTTGCTAATCTTCAAAGTTGGGAGTAACTTTGTAGATATGAAGAAATGTCATTGCTTTGACACAGGATTTAATAGTGTAGCAGAAAAACTACATACTCATTGTCTTTTATCTCCTAGTCTTCATTTTCATCCATAAAAAATCGGTAAATCTTATTCATATTGTATCTTGTAGGGGCAAATTTTGTATAATGACTGATTAACACATTCTCTATCACAAATAAGTCATTAATCATTGAAAAGGCAAATGGTACAAACCTGCCTCTCACATAGACGACTCCTTGGTTGATCCATAGATTAGCGTAAAACTCTTTAATCACCGGAGCGACTACAACAGCAGTAGTGTAACATAAGATATTCCAACGCCTCTGCATAACAATCTCC
The DNA here is from genome assembly GCA_002079205.1 of Phalaenopsis hybrid cultivar. NCBI lineage: Eukaryota > Viridiplantae > Streptophyta > Magnoliopsida > Asparagales > Orchidaceae > Phalaenopsis > Phalaenopsis hybrid cultivar. The sequence continues at coordinate 32,747 of JXCR01129311.1, forward strand.
TCTACCTGAGTACTTGGAGTTTCTCCAGTTGAACACTCTAAATCTTAGAGTTTCTATGGAGTTGGAAGCCTTGGGATGAAAATTTTCGATATATCCTATCATTTTTCTAGAGTTCAAGAATTTAAACATCAAGTTTAGGCAGTTGTAGGGGTGAAAATCCCGCCAAATTTTGAAAAAAAAAATTGAAAACTCAAACTCGGTAACCATTGTTGTTCATGAGCACCGTCGGCGCTGGTTTGAGCATCGTTGGCACTGGTTTGAGTGTTGTCGGTGCTCTACCCCCGATCATAAGTAGCCATTATCTAATAGGGAGTCGATGGTGCTAGAATAATAAAAATGCTCCAAAATTTATTTTGTTCATAAATCTTCCAAATTTTTTATTTGCTCCAAGAATAATCATTATTTTATGATATTTATGAGTAAGCAGGACTCAAATATATAATTAAATAATAGTAATATATTTCAAACAAACTAAATCTTAAAGATAACTATGGTTTGTCATCCATAAAGTGCTTGGTTTAACGTCGTCATCCGGACCATCTTAGTTTTAGTTAGGTTGACTCAACATTAAGCCTCCTTAAAACTTGGCTGAGATCCCTCAAAATAAGTTTTTAACCTATGCCTATTAACTTTAAACATTCTTCCAATCATAAAATATTCAATTTCAACAGCACCAAAGTGATAAACATTTATAATAGTTAAAGATTCTACCCACCTAGATTTTACTTTCCCTGAAAATAATTTAAATCTCGTATTATATAACAACTTTCTTTCCAGGTTCAAATCTCTTTATTATAATCTTCCAATCATGTCGTATTTCATTTTCTCCTTATAAATCTTATTATTATTGTAAGTTTCATTTCTAATTTCTTCTAATTCATTTAGTTGCAATAAAATTTTCTCACCAGCATCCTTTAAATTGAAATTCAATTCTTTTGTCGCCCAATATGTTTTATGTTCCAATTTTACTGGTAAGTGACACATTTTTCCAAAAATTAGTCTATAAGGAGACATTCTTATAGGAGTTTTATAAGCAGTCTTATATTCCCATAATGCAGTATCTAATCTAACAGACCAATCCATTTTATGTGGATTTATAGTTTTTTTTTTTTATTTTTTTTAATTTCACGATTAGATACCTCAACCTAACCACTAGTTTGTGGATGATAAGTGGTAGAGATTCTATGTTTGATATTATATTTTTCAACCAATCTCTGAATCAGGTTATTCCTAAAATGAGATCCTCCATCACCAATGATTACTCTTGGCATTCCATATCTTGCAAAAATATTTTTCATTAAAAATTTTGAAACACTCCAAGCATCACATTTTGGTAAAGCTATTGCTTCTATCCATTTTGATACATAATCTATAGAAACCAATATATATATATATATATATNTCAAAGATTTCAACTTCTAATATAAAATTTAAAGGCATTTCATTTCTTCTAAAAATATTACTTACTCTCTAGCATCAATCACAAGTTTTAATATATCTATAAACAACTTTAAAAATAGTAGACCAATAAAATCCAGATTGTAAAATCTTATGTGCAGTTTTATCAGTTCCAAAATATCCTCTAAATTCTGAATCATGACCTTTGAATAATTGGTTCAATTTCTTCATAAGGTATACAGCTCCTCATAACTAAATCCTTACATTGTTTGTATAACTATGGTTCATCCTAAAAGTAAGAGTTGGCATCATATACAAATTTTTTCTGTTGTTGCATTGTTAATTTAGGTGGTAAAATATTACTCACATGGTAGTTCACAATATCAGCATATCATGGTAAATTCCTTTCCTTAATATTATAAAGTTATTCATCTGAGAAAGTTTCTAATATTTCTTCTTCAAAATCAAATAACTCGTCCAATTCTAGTTTGGATAAATGATTAGCTATTTAATTATTAGATTCTTTTCTATCTACTATTATATAGTCAAATTCTTGCATCAAAAGTATCCATCTAATTAATCTTGGTTTAGCTTCCTTCTTTTGCATCAAATATTTGATAGTAGAATGTTTTGTATGCACTATACATTTAGTCCCAATTAAATATGACCTAAATTTTTCAAAAGCATATAAAATTGCTAATAACTCTTTTTCAGTAGTGGTATAGTTAATTTGAGCATCATTAAGAGTCTTACTAGCGTAGTATATAACTTTAAATATTTTATCATACCCTTACCCTAGAATAACTCCAATGGCATAATCATTAGCATCACACATTAATTCAAATGGCTTCTCCAAATCAGGTGAAACTATTATCGGAGTAGTAATTAATTTATTCTTTTAATAATTCGAATGCTTTTAAATGTTCCTCATTAAAATCAAATTTCCTATCTTTTTCTAAATGTTATCACAGAGGCTTAGTGATTTTTAAAAATTCATTAATATATCACTTGTAGAAACCAGCATGTCCTTGAAAACTTCTAAGCCCTCTCACTGTATTAGGAGGTGATAGTTTTCTGATAGATTGAATTTTTGCATGGTCTACTTCCATGTCATGTTCATAAATTTTATGCCTAAGTATAATTTCTTTTGCAACCATAAATTGACAAATTTCCTAATTTAGAACTAAATTTGCTCTTTCGCATAACTCTACACTTTTTCAAGATTATTTAAACATGCATCAAATGAAGTTCCAAATGCAGAGAAATCATCTATAAAAAATTCTATTCCGTTATCGATTATATTATTAAAAATTAACATCATACATCTTTGACATGTTGTAGGTGCATTACATAATCTAAAGAGCATTCTCAAAAAGCAAAAGTTCCATAAGGGCTAGTAAATGTTGTCTTTTCTTGATCCTCAGGTGCAATAGGGATTTGGTGATAACTGGTATATCCATCCAAAAAGTAGTAATATTTATGCCCAGCTAGTTTATCCAACATTTGATATAGAAAAGGTAAAAGATCCCACACTCAATGCTTATGCATAGTATAGCAATAGTTCTGATGGTATTTTTCACTTATATTTCCTTATTTTGCAACAAAAACAAGAAAACTTGATCCTAAATAAAAATAAGAATTTGACGTTTTAATTTATTTATATATTTATATTAGGATACTACAGAAGTATACGTATCGTTATGACTTTTTGATTAAGACCTGAATATCGAACCCACAGGGAAGATTATGCAATATGCACTTGTTTTCTAATTTTAAAAAAGATAATTACTTAAACTAAAAATAAAATTTATAAAAATTTAAAATTAAAATATTTTTGGTATTTTTGATATTTTAACGAAACAGTGAAAAGTAACTAAAATTTATGTAGAATAAAAGTACTTAATAGGAAAATATCTTTCTTTTTATCATGAATCAGTAATAAGTATAGGAATTATGTTGTGGAAGTATGCAAATTGTGTTGTGTCAAATAGGAGCAATAATATTCTTTACCCTTACTAGAGATGCAATAAAGAACATTGGCTAATTTAAAGTTTGAATAGTTCTGAAGACCGGCTAGGCAGGGAAGATATTAGCTCTCACTCTACAGTTCCCCTCCACCTGAGGCCTAACATTCTCAAATCAGAACCTAAAACAATAAACTAAGTTAAGGGCTTTATCCTATCACTTTAAAGTTCTATAACTCTACACCCATCAATGAATGTTTTCTTATTTATTTGCACTCGATCATATGAACTACATTCTCATTAATACAACCTCATGTGATTCTTTCCAATTGTTGACTGAGACAATACCAGCCTGGTTCTTACATGTTCTCTTAACAAATTTTGACATCTGGATTAGCCAAATCAAGAAGTAAATGAAGTGCATGCACTTAAATCATCACAACTTCTTCCAACATTAAAGATCAATACTCTCCACAACTTCCATCCAAAACTTAATTACTTATCATTTTTAGAAGAATGATAAAGAAAACTACTCAGAATCCATGGAGAAAATAAAACCACACTTTAGTTTAAAAGAAGAAATCATTGTCAACCCAACAACAAGTCTCGATTAAAACCAAAAGTAGTCTAAAACAAAAAGATAAAAACTTATCTCTCAACAATAAGTCTCAATTAAAACCAAAAGTAGTCTAAAATAAAAGATAAAAACTTATCTCAAACCTCCACCAAACTCTTAAAGTTCCTTTGAATCTCTTCTCTTTTACAATCATTCAAAAAAATTAATAATAAAAAAGGATAAAGTAAATAAAAAGTTATTATTGAGAATCTCTCCAAACTAACTCCCCAAAAAAGAACTTTCAAAACTTGCCAATATTTTCATGACTCACACTTTTTTGGATATTTTTAGGAATCTTTTCTAAGTCCTCTATTCATCCTTTTATAGTTTTCCAAGAGGTGCCTTGGAATCTTTTCAAAATGTGTCTTGATTCGATATTTTTTCCCAAAAGACACATCCTTTCAAGATAATTTTCGTCCATGGTGGTTACAACCACCTATTAAGCCAACATGGCCTTCTCTGTTTAACCGGCGCTTAAGCGCCGTTTTCAAAAAAAAACTCTTTTGCACAATTTTTCACCTATTTGCTCCAAATTTGATCCTTTTTCACTCCTTTAAGCTTTTTCTCCATTTTTACTTGTATTTGCAAGAAAAATACAAAAATAACTTCCATTAAATCGCAATATCTCAAAAATAGGTATAAAAATGTTTCTAAAAATACTATATATTTTAGTAGTATCAAAATCCCCCAAACTTAAAATATTACTTGTCCTCAAGTGACACTTTAAATGAGACCAATTTAAAAATCAAATATGTATGATATGTATATGAGTTTCTTTAAGAGTTACTAAAAATTAGATTTAGAAATATAGTAGTCCAATTTAAAAAAAATAATTAGTAAATGAGACCAATTTAAAGTTTGAAATTTCTAATGTGAAGAACTATGAAAATAAGAGTTTCTATCTAATTCAGAAATATTGTAAGTTCTCTTATTTTCTCTACTTAAAATTTTTATTAAAAATAATTTTACTTGCTATATTATTTTTATAAGCTTAAGATTTTATGAAGTCTTATACTTTACAAAGATCAAATGTAGAACTAATTTTTGATTAGGCACTAATCCTTAAGCTTGTCCTCCCTTACATTTCTTTCCTTTTTCTTTTCTTTTCTTTTCTTTTTCTTTTTCTTTTTCATTTTCTTTTTGTTTTTCTTTTTCAGGCAATGATTACTGTATCTGAATAGGCCTTTAATGATTTTGAATTCCACTTCTCCCTTCCTAAAGTAAAGTCTTGATATAAAACTTTTACTTATAAATATAACAACAGTTTTGAAAATCATTTAATCAAAATAAATTTAAGTATTAAAAATAAAAGTCTAAATTATCTAAATTTTTTAAAAATACAACTTTTCTTACTAAAGATAGTCACTTATATTAATCATTTTCTATACTAAAATTTTTAACTTAAAGTATTTCTTCATTACTTAAAATTTTAACTAAATTTTCATACTCATTTCTAAAATTAAATTTTACTTCCCTAATATAAATACATATACATAATCAATTTTCCTTTTAAAATTCAAATTCACTTGTAGTACATTTGAGAACAAATAAAATTCCAATTTTGGAAATATTTTTCATCCCCCAAACTTAAATTTTTAACAGATTAAATAATTTAGCATTAGATATATATAAGCAGGAATGAAAATTTAAAATTAATGTGCTAATAGAAATTTTAACATCCTAATTATACAAGTATAAAATTAAAGATAGGAGTAAAATTAATTTTTTATTAAATTTTCTATATTTTCATTTTAGTTTAACATGTAGAGAGTCAATGGATTTCTAAATAGTGGGTATAAAAGCAAACAACACGTTAACATGATAAAAGAAAAATACAGGGCAACAGTTTCTGAATTTCAAGTTTAAGATCTAAGCTAGCAAGATTTTCTACTTTATAATAGATATGAAATTAAGTTAAGTTCTAAACTAACTAAATCACAGTATTAAACACAAAACAACAGCTGCTACCCTAAAATTTAAAAATAAAATGCTAACTACCACAAATGTCATAATAATATTAATAAGATATAAAAGTCCAAAACACAACCTAGTCCAAAACAACACACATATGCAAATGTAGCAAGCTCAGACCATATAGTTCACATTATATTACAATCATAAAATAAATCTCTCACCTCTACTCTTCATCCTCAGAATCACCGCAGTACCATTTTTATGCAGGCTCATAACCAGTATATCGAGGATATGGAGGAAATTGCACTCCTGGTTCACCTCTAATCAGGCTCTCCAAAGATGAGTGGAATTTCTCTTCACAATCACTCTTCCTTCTATTATAGCTATTAGTATGATCTGCAAAACACTCTAAAATTTGTACCTTATCAGCGGTAAAATTGATATTGTCCATCATCTTCTACAATAACTCATCCTGAGTCTTAGTATCACCTCTAGATGTAGAAGCACGAGAAGTAGATGGTCGTGATGAAGATGCAGTTAAGGTAGATGCAGTAGACGTCTCTAATCCATAGCTCTTGGAAAATCCTCCTCTCCAGCCAAAAATTGAATATTCATAATAAGTCTTCACATTCACCTTTGTAATAGGCAATAGAGGTAACAAAACTTTCTCCCAACTATCATACTTCACTCAAGCCTGCTCGCATAATGAAAATATCAAGGAAGAAAATCCCATACCTGTAGTAGTAGCATCAGCAGCTGAACTGATGATAGTGTGATTGATCAAAGCCCCTATGTTGATGGGCTTTCCCTCCTGAATACAATAATTCAACATTTCTCTCTCTTGGTCACTTCACTGAGATTATTGGTCGGAAGCAGACGAGCAGAAATGAAATAGTGTCAGGCTTTTGAAGGTGCACATAACTTTGAAGTTGGGAAATTTACTCTCCTCTCAATGGTTATTTTCCAAAGTCCTCTCCCAATAGTCAAATATGAAATAATCTCGTCTAACTCCGTTTCAGTAGGACTACAATTAGCATAAAAACATAAAGTCTTCAGTGGTAAATGGTAAAACAAGTTGATTACCTCTGGAGTAAAAGGCACCAACTTCCCTCTAACCATAACTCAATCATCTTCAGCCTCTGGGAGATTTACATAAAACTCCCTTACAACATAAATCACTGTGACAGCAGAGAAACAACAGTACTGTTCCTACTGTCGGCGGACTATCAGGGCTTCTACCTCTCCACCTGGACTCTTGAAACATCACTCGTGAATTAATTTTTGTGACTGTAGAGCGTCACTATATCGATCCTGAGCTTTTGAACTGACAATTTTACTCGAATCAAATGGGCTCTTTCCTTTAATCCTTTTCATTTTTGGTGTCATTCTACAAATTTGATAAATTCCAAAAATTACTTAAAAAATCAAGTTTAAATAACTAAACTAAACTTCTAAAAGCACTAACTAAACTTCCCAAGCAATTTCTATAGATTTTTCTTCACTTTTCACTATGAATAGTAAATTTTCAAAATTTTCCAAATGTGCTTAAAATATAAGGTAAAAATCCAAAATTTTTGCGTAGAAGTAAAGCTCTTACCTTAAGGAACTTGGATCTAGCAAATCTCACTCGATTCCACCAAGAAATCTTTAAATTCCACTTTCCCTAGCCCTTAAAATCGCGAACTTGAGTTGAGAAAGATGATAGGAGGTGTTAAAAATGGTATTTTTGGACTTAAAACTCACTTTTAACTGTTCACGAACTGGTTTTCGTGAACCGGTGCTTAAGCGCAGGTAAGTGGCGCTTAGGCGCCTGCCTCTCGGGTTGGCTCACACTTAAGCGCGAGATGTGGTGCTTAGGTGCCAGTGCACAATTTTTGAAATTTTTAATTTTAATTAAAATGCACTATTAGCCTAAGTAAACCACCCCTAAATGGTCTCATAGCGCTTAAATGACTAGTTTTACTTCCTATAACTCCCTTCTCTTTCAAAGTTCTTCATAATAATTAATTCAATTCGAGGCTAGAAATAACACAAATTTTCACAAAAAACAAACTTATATTAATTCTCAAACAAGTACAAACACATATAACACTTAGTTCTCTCTCCAAATAGTATTGGATGAGAAAATTTTCCTAAGTACAAAACACTTAACACACATTTTACAATTAAACACATAAGTGACACAAACACTAAACACAAGACATAAACACTAACACATTAAAACATTACTCCAAACACAGTTCCTAACACTTAACTTAATGTCATTCTTCATTAGAAGGAACAAATTCTTGTCTTTCAATAGTCTCTCTAGGAATATAGAGTTGATAAAATGGACGGTGGTGACAAGCTCTAATATTATCATCTTCGATCCACTTTTACTTAAGGAACATCGCCTTATCTGCTTCCTCTATATAACTGGTATGGTTGAATTGCATCTTAATTTGCCACCCAATATGTTTTAGATGAGCATGCAATTCAAGCACCTTAGTCTCTAATACAAATATAGTATTCTCCAGCTTGTTGATCTTCTCCGATATTCCCTCAATACTAACGGCTAAGAAACCGTTATACATCTCTTGTTCCCTTTGACTAATGAACTTCTTCTTCATGGCTTCTTCCTTCTTCTTCAAATCCATCTCCCATGAAGATATTTTCCCTAAATCTCTCTCTTTCTTAGACTTTTAGAGCTACAAATAATTCAAGGTGAAATTCCTTCACAAACCCCTTCTATTTATAGGCCTAATTCCACTTTATAACTTGTAGGCACGACTAGAAACAACCAAGACATGTTTATTCCAACTAAATTGTAGTTATAACTTCTAGAAATCAAATTTTTCACATGTGATTAAAGTGTCGTGCTTAAGCGCTAGTGCACATTTTTGCACCAGTCAACTTAAGGTCAAAATTCTTATTCTAACATGTCTAGGTTACTAAATAAAGTCTACAAATCATTACTAGCACATAATCAACTCAAAAATACTACCCCAAATTTCTTAATTAGACTCAAAACAATAATTAAAGCAAAAACACACTGATAACTATGGGTTGTTTCCCACAAAGCGCTTGGTTTTACGTCGTCAGCCTGACGTAACCAGCGCTCATTCTGGTTGACCCAACATCATTCCATCATTATATTTATGCTAATCCCCTTTATAATAAGGTTTCAGTCTATTTCCATTCACATTAAAAATTTTCTCAAAATTAGGATTTTTAATATCCACAGCTCCATAAGGATAAACTTTTATCACAACAAATGGGCCCATTCACCTGGACTTAAGTTTTCTTGGAAATAATCTTAACCTTGCATTATATAGCAAAACATGTTGCCCTGGCTGAAAATTTTTAGTAAGAATCTTTCAATCATGCCACATTTTCATCTTTTCGTTATAAATACTAACACTCTCATAAGATTCATTCCTTATCTCTTCAAGCTCATTTAATTTTAACAATCTTTTCTCACCAGCATCTTTTAAATCATAATTGAACTCTTTAATAGCCCAATATGCTTTATGCTCAAGTTTAACTTGTAAGTGACAAGCTTTCCTAATGATTAGCCTATATGGGGACATTCCTATAGGACTCCTATATGCAGTCCTATAAGCCCACAAAGCATAATCAAGTTTAACTAACCATTCCATTTTTGTTGAATTCATAGATTTTTTCATAATTCTTTTAGTTTTTTGATTGGATAACAACCAAACCACTTGTTTAAGGATGATAAGCAGTAGCAATCTTATGATTTATATGATATTTCTTTAATAACTTCTCCATAATGGTTTTTGAAACGACTTCCCCCATTAGTAATGATAACTCTCGGCATCCCAAATCTACAAAATATGTTCGTTTTTAAAAATTTTGCAACACTTTGAGCATCACATCGAGGTAAAGCAACAGCTTCTATCCATTTGGATACATAGTCCACTATTAATAGAATATATAAATTTCCAAAAGATGATATAAATGGTCCCATGAAATCTAATCCTTAAACATCAAATATTTCAACTTCTAGCATTTAGTTGAAGGACATCTCATTTCTTCTAAAAATATTGCCTACTCTTTGACATTTGTCACAAGTTTTGATAGAAGTATTAACATCTCTAAAAATTTTAGGCCAATAAAATCCAGATTGTAGAATTTTGTATGTTTTTTTATCAACACCAAAATGTCCCCCAAAATCAAGAATTATGACATTTTTGGATAATTTCTTAAGTTTCTTCTAATGGTACACATCTTTGAATGATCAGATCATTTCCTTGTTTATATAAATATGTGTCATCCAAAAAATAAGACTTTGCTTCAGAAATAAATTTTCTCATTTGTTGGTATGTCATTCCATAGGGTTTAAAATCACTAACAATATAGTTCACAATGTCGGCATACCACGAAACACGCCACTCATTTACAGTGAACAATTTTTCATTTGGAAAATATTCATTAATTTCTTTTTCAAAACAGATTTGTTTTTCTAATTAAAGCCTGAACAAATGATCAGTAATTTGATTTTCAGTTCCCTTTCGATCTACTATTTCAAAATCAAATTCTTGTAACAGAAGAATCCATCTTATAAGTCTCAGTTTAGTATCCTTCTTTTTCATTAAGTACTTATAGCAGAATGATCTGTATGCACTATATAATGAGTTCCAATCAAATATGATTTAAATTTATCAAAGACATATACTATTTCCAACAACTCATTTTCAGTTGTTGTATAATTAATTTGAGTTTCATTAAGAGTTTTACTAGCATAGTAAATAACTTTGAAAATTTTATCATATGTTTGTCCTAAAACAGCTCCAATAGCATAATCACTTGCATCACACAAAAGTTCAAAAGATTTTTCCCAATTTGATGAAACTATAATTGGTTCAGTGATTAATTTTTCTTTTAATAATTTAAAAGCTATTTGGCATTCCTCGTCAAAATTGAAAATTGCGTCTTTCTCCAGTAAATGGCATCAAGGCTTAGCAATCTTTGAAAAGTTCTTAATATATCGCCTATAGAATCCAATATGTCCTAATAAACTCCTAATTTCCCTTACATTTGTTGGATAATTTAAATTAGTGATCACTTAAATTTTAGCAGAATCTACTTCCATACCATTTTCTGATATTTGATGACCTAATACAATTCCTCCTGCTACCTATAAATTGACATTTTTCCCAATTAAAAACTAAATTTGTTTCTTCACAGTGCTTAAGAACTTTAGATAAATATTCTAAACATGAGTTAAATGAAGTTCCAAACACTAAAAAGTTATTCATAAAGACTTCAATCCCTTTTTCAATTAAATTACAAAAAATTGTCATCATACATCTTTAACATGTAGCAGGGGCATTACATAAACCAAAGAGCATTCTTCTAAAAGAAAAAGTACCATAAGGACTGGTAAATGTTGTTTTTTCTTGATTCATTAGGAGATATTTGAATTTGGTGATAACCAGTATATCCATCTAGAAAATAAAAGTATTTATGCCCAGCTAGTCTATCCAGCATTTGATCTAGAAAGGGTAGTGAAAAATGATCTTTCCTAGTGGCAAGATTTAATTTTCTATAATCAATGCATAAATCCAGCATTTGATCTAGAATGGGTAATGGAAAATGATCTTTCCTAGTGGCAAGATTTAATTTTCTATAATCAATGCATATTCGCCACCTCTATAAAGGGTAGTGGAAAATGATCTTTCCTTGTGGCAAGATTTAATTTTCTATAATCAATGCATATTCACCACCCTGAATTTTTCTAGTATGTACTAACTCATTATGCTCATTCACAGTTATAGTTACTCCTCCTTTCTTAGGAACACAGTGAATTGGACAAACCCATGCACTATCTGACATAGGGCAGATAATTCCAGCATCTAACCACTTTAAAATTTCTTTCTTAACAACCTCTTTCATAGTAGGATTTAATCTCCTATGTGGATCAGCCCTGGGTTTACAGTTTTCTTCCAGATTAATTCTATGTATACAAATTGAAGGTCTGATTCCTTTAATATCAGCAATTGTTCATCCGAAGGCTTTCTTAAAATTTTTCAGAATTTTCATCATCTTTTCTTCTTCTTCCTTTGTTAACTTCCAGGAAATTATAATAGGTAAAGTAGAGGAATCTCCTAAAAAGCCATATTTTAAATGTTCAGGAAGTAATTTCAACTCAAGTTCTGGAGGTTTTTCAACAGATGGACAAAATGATTTATCTTTGTCTATCATGTCCGAAATTTCAAAACTTTCTTGAACATAACTTGAATCTTCCTTATAAAGGCTTGCACATTGTTCTAATTTCTCTTGTTGCTCGTGTTCCAAATCTTTTTCTTCAGATTTTTCATTATAAGTAGTCTTGAAATGACATTCGCTCAGATATTTTATAACATCCATTCTGTAGCATTCATCATCTTTAACTTTTGTAGGGTATTTCATTGATTTTGAAATGTTAAAAGTAACAGTTTGATCATTGATATTCCCCTTTCTACACATCTATCATTGCTCTTCCTGTGGCTAGGAAAGGTCTCCCCAAAATGATATCTTTTTATCTTCCTCCATATCTAGCACAATGAAATCAACAGGAAAGATAAATTGATCCACTTTGTCCATATCTAGCACAACGAAATCAACAAGAAAGATAAATTGATCCACTTTCACTAGGACATCGTAGCACAATGAAATCAACAGGAAAAATAAATTGATCCACTTTCACTAGGACATCTTCTATAAACCTCATTTAGGATAGGTTATTGAACGATCTATTTACTGCAGAGTTACAGTAGTAGGGGTTATTTCTCCTAATCCCAATCTTTTTAATATTGATAATGGCATAAGGTTAATGCTTGCACCTAAATCACATAAAGCTTTCCCATAAAATCCATCTCTTATTGCACATGGAATTGTAAAGCTGCTAGGATCTTTAAGCTTTTCAAGAAGTTTCTTTTGAATTAACGCATTGTACTCCTCACTAAGTGCAACAATCTCATTATCTTCAAACTTTCTTTTTCTATTAATAATTTCCTTCATAAACTTTACATAGCTTGCCATTTTTTCTACGAATTCAGCAAATAGAATATTGATTGTAAGCTTCTTAAATATTTCCAAAAATTTTGAAAATTGCTTATCCAACTTCTAAGTCTCTGAGGAAATGGAGGTGGTGGTTTTTTTAAATCAATTTTTGGAGGAGAAATAGGTCCTTCAGAATCTTTCAGAGCATCCTCTTTTGATTCTTCAATTTCTTCTCTCTCTACATCAATCTCTTTTTTGAATCCTACCTTCCATCTCTCTTTCGCTTCTAAGTTGTACGTCTTTAACTTGCTCTTTATTTTGGTCTTTTGGATTTGATTCAGTACTACTAGGAAGTGCTCCTTGGAATCTATTACTTAATGAACTTGCAATTTACCCAAGTTGATTCTCAATATTTCTAATTGTAGCTCCTTGACTTTGTAGCTGATTACCCATTTTTAACACCACTTCTTCTATAGATAACTTCTTATCCTTAAATTATGTATTACTATTGATTCCTAGAGGATAAGTAGATCTATAATTATTATTCCCTTGATTGTTATAGTTTCCCATTGGGTTTACTTGGTTGTTCCCACATTGTTGATTATTACCACCTGAATTGTTATTCCAGTTAAAGTTGGGATGTTTCTTCTAACTTGAGTTATAATAATTGGAATATGGGTTATTTTGCTTATTATGTATGACATTCAAAGTTTCTAGTGATGCTTGAGAATCTATCATTTGGCCAAATGAATTCTCTTCAATCATGGAAATTAGTTGAGAAAAATTCATTCCAAATTGGTCTAACTTCCTTAAAATTGCAGCAACTTGATTTGCTAACATAGTAAATGCATCAGTTTCATGAGTATTGGCTACTTTCTTTGGATTCACCCTTTCAGAAGGACATTAAAAATTATTGGTAGCCATTTCTTCAATTAAAGCATAAGCATCATGAAATAGTTTTGACATCAACGAACCACCAGCAGCGGCATCGATAATAGTTTTAAGAGTATGTCGGCGTTATTTTGGGTTGGTTTGTGGGGAGTTAACCGTAAGAAGCGGTCGTTCATCGGAATCAAAATCCCATCGCTCGCTTCGGAAGGACGTTGAAGTATGAAATCAAAATGACCCCATATTTTTCATAGTTTAAAATGAAAGAGCACTGTATCTCAAATTCAGTATCTATTCGGAAGGATAAACACAAGACTTGAGGATGAGGCTCGATCAAATAAACTAAAGAAAGTATGGCGCCCGTTTGGTCTGTGAAACCTTTGTATTTGCCGATAAGTTCCCCTATTTAATATAAAGGATTAATCTGCGAAACCTTTGTATTTGCCGACAAGTTCCCCTATTTAATATAAAGGATTAAATAGGGTTATCTGGGTTTGGATATGCTTCCTATAAGAGCAAGCCCCTTTAATTAATTACATCCTAAATGATCGAAGTCACTTAAGAAAACTCTCGATAAAAATCAGGAAATATTATCTTCAAAGAATTTCAAAGGGTAGGACTCTTCAACGAGATTGAACATAGAGGTGAGAAAGTGGATTGGTTCAAATTTGGAACATTTTTTATTGTAGAATCCAAAGGAAGAAGGACTAGGGGATGTCATGGATCCAGAGGAGAGCCTCGGTGACTTCCCAAGCTATCCTAATGTTTGGCTTCAATTTTAAGGAGAAATATTTAGGTGTTTCATCCTGCCAATTTTTTTATTTAGGGCTTACATTCATGTGAAATGATTACACAAATAGTCTGGAAGATGTGAGGATGTAGGTCGTGACAAACGACAACCTCAGAATCCTAAGATGAGTTAGGGCTTATATTATATAGCAGGGCTATGCAAAGGCCTAAAGATAAGGTGAGGATTTACGTTGTATAAGCAAGCAACCTCGAAGTCCTATGGCTTTGTTGTTTAAGTCTAAGGAAGGAAGATCGGTTTAGCTGGGGAAGAAAGATTTTACTGTTGAAGAGGGTTGTGCTGCCAACCAAGCTAG
>JXCR01129311.1:51718-71531 GCA_002079205.1 Phalaenopsis hybrid cultivar
TTTCATGGTGGTTGGACTGGTCACTAAGTCCAACTAATGGCTGTGGTGGAGTTAGTTTGGTGGCTTTAAGGTGAGACTGGTCACTAAGTCCAACTAATGGCTGTGGTGGAGTTAATTTGGTGACTTTAGGGTGGTTAGGACTCATTTAGTATATGACCAATGGCTGTGGTGGAGTTAGTTTGGTGGCTTTAAGGTGGTTAGGTCACATTTAGTGCATGGGTCCAAGTGGGTGCAAATGACCAAAACTTGGGTTTATGTTAGGCTAGCCATGTCAATTGGTCCAATTGATTGTTGCATTTGTTGTAGATGATCATAAGGAACAACTTTGGTGAAGGATGGAAGTTGTTTTGAGTCCAATTGAAGGGCCAATTTGAGGGAATTTTGAACTTTAATCAATTTGGTCATGGATTTTGAGCTCAATTGGAGGGTCAATTTGAGGGAATTTTGAACTTTAATCAATTTGGTCATGTAGGCTAGGCTTGGGTCTAGCTTGGGTTAGCCTTGGGTAAAGTCCAAATTGATTATTGTAAATGGTCAATAGGGGCCCCATGAAGAGTTTTCAACATGAATTGGATGCCAANAGAGTTTACGTAGTTTAAACAAGTTATCAAGCTCGTTTAAAACGGAGAACACCCATTAGCATTCGTAGGTTATCTCATCTGAAAAATTCTTATAGACCCAAAAGGAGTGTATTATGTTCATTCACTATTTTGATAGTGTACATTAAATTTTAAATGTGTATTTTTGTTGTTTTTAGTCTTAGTTTAGTTTTTCATGTAAAAAAAAATGCAGGTAGAAAATGTTATAAGGTAAACAAGAAAATTGTAGTACATAAAATGTAAGTACGTATCTAGGCTTTTTCCATTGCTGCATGGTTAATATCCAAAAAAATAATATAATTTGCAAGGAATTTAAATAAATTTAAAATATAAATCAAGAACATTCAATATGAAAAGTAAAAAAAAAGAGTCGTAAGAAAATGCGAGTAACTAGTAGAAATCCCATAGTCACATATGAAACATCGAGACTAGGTGCTTGACATTGGTAAAGGTAAGGGTTCAAAGCTGGACTGTGTCCTTCTCAACCTTGGGTAGGAGCTGCCAACCCGATAAGCTGTGAAGGGTAGACCTCAGCCTCGATCCATATGATTAACTGTGGACCAATATAAGTTTTTATTTTAATTTAGTTTTCATTAATGTAGAATTTACTTTGGCAAAAAAAGTAGTTATGTTGTGAAAAGGATTATTTTTTGAAATATTATTGCATAGTAGTATAGTCCACATGTTATTTACTCTAATCAAGCTAAGGCTATTGGCAACCTAAGAATATTAGATGTAGCAATCTTATCAAGAAAAAGAGAATAATATTACCAGTCCTATCCTCTCACCTTACTAAATGTCCTTGAGGTGTTGAAGATATTATTTTAAATCCCACTTCGTATCCCTCATTTAACTGACATTAGCATTGTTGTCATCACCCTAGCCAGGTAGACCTCGGACTTATACATGCTCGACGATACATATGTGGCAAAATAAATATCTCTATCTGCTCATAAGGATTTAAATACTTTATAGAAGACCTAAATCCTTGATCATTAGGCCATAAATGTAGGATAAGTAATGTAATTAACGGGTCTCGATGCATAACTTTGTGGGTCCCAAAAATTTTTTTGGATTATTTAAAAAAAAAAAGAAAAATAAGTTCAGTTCTCCTTCAAAATACGAAAAAGGTTGTAAATGTGTTCTGGGTAAAACCCTAAACAACCTTTAAAGCCTTATGAATCAATAAGAGTTCATTTCAACTTATTATGTTGTTAAATTAATCATCCAAAGCTAAATTTAATTCAGTGGTGATATTTTCACCAGTACTCAATGAAACTTAAAGATTCAATTATCCCATGAGTAGGGTAATTTGGTATTCGCTTTATGTTCTACCTTGGAATTTGTAATTAAAGCTAGGCTTGAAGTGGTTTTAAGGGTATTCATGATTGATTATGTTTCCTTCTCTAAATGTCATTATTCAAATTCATATCAGGTCTAGTTCACTCATATAATTTTGCCTAAAAACAAAATGAAATTTATAATTTTGCCCCTAAGGCTCTCCTCTTCATAATTTCTTAAATGACTTTAACATTTTCTCAGTGCCCACTCATGGGCCAATGAAAATACGAGAGGATAAATTATAACTTTTTTGTACTTTTTATTTACTTTTTAATAGTTATTTTAGCTAAAAAATAGGGAATTCAATATTAATTCATTTGGTTGACCAAACAAATCCTCTATCCATAAGTAAATCATTGGAGGTTCACCCAAATGAAAAGGCTTCCAGGGAAAAATTTTCTTAAGTTTTTGAGTTTTATTATAATCATTATAATTATTTGCTAATTTTTGTGATTAATTAAATAAAAAAATATAATTTAATCCTAAAAATTACTTTTTAATTTTTTCTATAGTTCATCTGAATTAAAAAAACTAAGAGAAACAAATATTAGATTCTTGTCATTTTGATTTTATTTATTATAATTATTTTAATGCAAAATTAAGGAAAATACATTTTAGGCATATAGAAATAAATAACTTTAATAAGAAAATTTAGAAAAAATATTTTAAGTATTCCCAAGTTATCAAAGAATAATTTGTGACATTTTTGTGCATTTTTGTATCTTTGTGATTTTAATTATTTTTAATTATTTTTTAATTGAAAAATAACCCAAAAATGAACTTTTTATTTTAAATTCACTTTTATTTTTCTTGAGTGCCCATGGTCACAAGGAATAGTCCAGACTAATATTCAAATTTATTTCACTTTTCTTTTAATTTTGATATCTATTTTACTGCAAAATGCCCTTAGAAAAATACACTTTCATATCAAAAACAATTTTTGTACTTCCAAATTTGTAGTGGGACCTTAAGATGTTATTATCTTCAATGTGGATCATTTTGGCAATTTAGTGAAAGATTTGGTATTTTTGTAATTTTTTAGAATTTTTTATTGACTTAAAAAAGGAAAATTTTTTTTGGACACTTTAAATTAGGAATTTATTTGTCCCAGGATCCTCTTACCATAGTGAACCTACCAAACCAAGCTTTATATTTTTTCTGATTTAAATTTTTATTTTTATAAAATATTAATTAAAATAAAGGTGTCTAACATGAAAAATTATGGTATTTAGGGTTAAAGGTTTTCTCTTGATCTGAAAAAATTCGAGAACACTTCTAACCATTTGAAGAACAAGCCCAACAAATTTTATGTTATGGTGCTCAAATTTAATTAAAAAAATGAAATCAAATTTTTGGGTCTTTAATTAATTAAAAATAAAATACATAACAAATAATTTTTATTTTTCATTCATAAGATTTTCCTTTGTTCACTGAGCACAAGGGCATTTTCCTTTATTTTTTATGATTTCTCTAAACCAAGTTATGCATTTTTAAAGTTCCTGAAATTAATTAAATAAAAAATTTCTTGATTTTTCACTTATCCACGTGGAGACTACTTATCTTCAGACTAATCAAATGCACGCGTGCCATCGTGCTATTGGACACCACCTTTTGAGTTAGCTGCCACGTGTCTTGCTTTTACTGCTCCATGTCCTCATTCGACTCCATCTCTATCATCCAATTGATACAGGGCCAAATGGACAACATTCGTTAATCATTCCCATCAGACTCAAACACTCAAATTACTGCTAACTGAAGCAAATGTTTTATTTGATATGCTTCATGAAGTTGACACCACTACCTGAAAATTTTAATCTCCAATAATGACATCAAAAACTTGATGCGGGCTTTGTTTTATTTTATTTTTATTAGATTTATATATTCTATATAGTCACAATGATATAAACACAAGTATACGTATCGGTCAAGTAATACAGGGCTCTAATGGAGTCCCGTTTATGGATCTCATAGGGAAGAGAGGTAAGAGGCCCTTAGTCAAAGTTCTAGTCTACTACTATTAAACCTTAGATTGGAATGTCAATTAAAATGGTGTTTTATCTAGCAACTACTCCTAAATGCAAATGTTAAATGTAATGATAATAACTATTCCTAAATGCAAATGTTAATTCTAAAGATAACCCCTTTTTGGATGAATTGGTTTGATGAATTTAGAGATGTTAAAAAATTTTATTCTTATGTAGTGAATTGGATAATGTAAAGGAATGAGATATGTTAAATATTATATGTGCCTAATATAAGCAATCCTAATCTTTACCCTCTTCCAAGTGCTATAAATAACATTGGCTAATCCTAGGTTTAGTCCCTAAATCCAAGGTTAGGCTGCAAGGATATTGGCTCTCAAGATCTCCCACTTCCCTTTGCCTGAAGGCTAACTCTAGCTTTGGTTTCCAAACAATAGGACCAAAATGAGAATTTTAGTCTGTCACCCTAAAATCTTCAATTCTACGCACATCAAAGTATTTTTCCTTATTTATTTGCATGCTATTAACCTCTCTTTTCGTTGAGGTTTAGTTTTTCTCTTTAGTAGCCTAAGGTCTCGCCCTAAGATTTTCCTATTGACTATTCTTAGAAAACTAGAAAAGGCAACCTCACCACTAGTAATTTCAAACTCTTCTCTACTCAACTTGAAGTTCCACATATTGGTTCTAACCTCTTGCACTTAGTAGGTGGGGTCACTATGGGGGAAACTCAAGATGAGTCACCCTTAGGACTGTTGGCCCTTAAGGTTGACCCTAGGTGTTGGTCTAGAGCTAAGGCACTCACTACTCTCATCTAAACTCACATACACTCACAGCCCTAAACTCAAATTTCTAGCCTAGATCCCTTGATTTTTTTGGGATACTCATATAGATGGTCTCCTAAACCTACTAACCCTAGGGTTATGGATTGGCTAAGACCACTATGTAGAGGACCCAAAATGGGGTTTCCATTGGTCCATGGCTTTTTGGTGATGGTTGGTACCTCAACTGTACCAAAATACCCATCTTGTCCTTTTTTGCCCTTAAACAACCCAAAATTACCAAAATGCTCCTCCATACTCCAAAATCCCAAAAATTCCCAAAAAATCCCAATTATTCCCAATTTCATTTCACTCAACTAACACATGACCCCATTTAGCCAATTTGACCATCTTTATAAAAAAACCACAAATTTTCCTTTAAAGACCCAAATTTCCCCAAATGCAACTCAAATGTTCATCAATTTGATCTCAATTGACCCTAATTCCAATCCTAAAACCAAATTAACTTTTTATAGGAGCAAAATAAACCAAATCCAAGCTCAATTGGCTCATGATTTGGGGCTAATTTTAATGTAGGTCAAAACCCCAATTTTGACCATATGACCTAATCTCACCAAATTGAACCCATATCCTTGTCAATTGCCCTCAATTTTTGTTTAAAAATCTTCATAACATTCCTATACATCAAAATCAACCATCAATTGGCCTTGTTGAAGTCTCAAATCTGTTTGATTTTGGCCTAAATCCAAAATTCCCAAATTTTGCCCCAAATTGGCCAAGTCCCCAAATCTCACCCAATTGATTGCCTTAACCCCCAAATTGGCATCCAATTCATGTTAAAAACCCTTCATGGGGTCCTTATTGACAATTTACAATAATCAATTTGGACTTAGCCCAAAGTTAACCCAAGCTAGACCTGAGTCTAGCCCAAAATGACCAAATTGACCAAAAATCAAAATTCCCTCAAATTGACCCTTCAGTTGAACTCAAAACCATTTCCATTCTTCACTAAAGTTGTTCCTTATGATCATCTACACAAAATTATTAGGGCCAATTGACATGGTTAACCTAGCCCAAACGCAAGTCTTGGTCATTTGCACCCACTTGGACCCATGCACTAAATGTGACCTAACCACCGTAAAGTCACCAAATTAACTAACTCCATCACAACCATTAGTTGGATTTAGTGACCAGTCCAAACACCATAAAACCACCTAAATCAATCCATGGACCAAAGGTCCCACAAATCAAGGGATATTATTTCCAAAAATGCACGTGCTTAGGATATCCTTACCAAAATTATGTATTATTGCACTAAATTGTTGTGACATATTCCCCTGGGTTCCCTGAGCTCCTAGCCACCTCCCTCTGGCTGGCAGGCAAGCCTAGTGGCCAGAAAAGCTCAAAACCAAGAGCCACCCCAATGGATCCTCACCCAAATCAAACCTATAGGCCAGCTCATCAAAATCAAACTGAAGAGCTCCTCTGCCCTCTACCTAAGCACCATAATGCACCCAAACTTGTGCTCTGAGAGCCACCCCATGGCCATTTTTATAAAAACTCACCTCCACGGACCATGAGAGGTGTGCTAAAATTTTCCTAGAGAGGCCTCTCCAAACTTCACACAGAGCTTCCTTAAGATCCCCTTAATTTTTCTCAAAGAGAGCCTCCCAAATCACTCACAGAGCTTCCTTGAGATCTCCACAGCCCATTCTATTCACTCCACTGCCTTGATTCCCACTGTACAACCCTAATTTTGAGCTTATAAATGAGGGCAGAAACAAAACATCTCTCAAAGCTCCACCAAACTTCAATTTCTTGTGTCCATACCTTCACAACAGCAAGAGAAGATAAAGCCCCATCAAATTACCCTCTGAAATTACCTCCATCATAGCTCTAGACCAACTCCTGAAATCGAGCTTGGTCGAATTCATACCTAGGCCTTACACCAAGACCAGGGACTCAATCCCCCTAGCCTTCTTGAACCCCAAAAAATGTACCGAACACCTCTAATTGAAACCTCCCTTCTCAAAGTAAAGGTATAAAACTTCTCCTACAATCGAGCCTATTTTGATTCTATATTTACTTGTGCTTTATTTCATGACACATTAGCCGTATGGATGTGTTCGTCTAACTAAGATGAGCATTTTAAAAAAATATTCACTTAATTTAATTAAGAAATGAGAGAGATCTTAAGCCTTGAAGGTAGACCGCTCTCTGCCTAAGCCATTGGGGATGATGACCACACGCCATCCGATCTCGCGTGTATCAAATGGATGGCCAAGATGAAGCCGTACAATGCTTCTTTACATATACATCGAGATGCGTGGTTGCTGGCATGGACGGTGGCGTCAAATAAGAGCGCGCCGTGTGAAGTTTTGGAGCTGCCTAGGATCTACATGTCACCACGTGGCTAAGTAGAAAAATAGGGCTTTTTCTATTTATTTAAACTCCCCTAACTAAGAAAATCCATAACTTTGTGTAGAAAATTACAAAAATAAAATAAAAATACCCTCTTACTCAGTGAACAGAGGAGAATAATGTGGAATAAATTTCAAGTCCATTTGATGCATAAAATATTTTAAAATAGAGGAGAATAATGTGGAATAATTTTCAAGCCCATTTGATGCATAAAATATTTTTAATTTAGAGGAGAATAATGTGGAATAACTTTCAAGCCCATTTGATGCATAAAATATTTTTAATTAATTAAATACTGTTTTGGATCATTTAATTCTTCATTCATATTGATACATCACCTTGGCTTGAAATTTTGGCATGTTGTGGCCCCTATCAAGGGAAACATCCTCTGATTTTTCCAAAGTCAGATGAGGTTTCTATACAGAGATCCATATTTTTCAATATCTTGTAGATTATTTCCTTAAAATATTCATGGAAATTAGCATATTGATTAGAAAATTCTAAGAAAATTTTGGAAGGTCCACTATGACTAGAGGAGCTTTTGGAAACAATTCCATGAGTTAAGTCATTTAAAATGCACTTAAATTTTACAATAACTGAATTAATAAAATAATTAATTTTAGAAAATATAAATATTTAAATGACTTGATTTTTAATCTCCACTGTGGTTTATAATCTAGAGAACTCATTATAAAAAGTTCAAATTATTTTGAGTTCATTTGATACTTAAGTTAATTTTTAAAGATAAATACTACTTTTGACACCTAAATGGTTTTTAAAAATCAAAATACAACTCAAAAAATTATGAAACTTAGTTTTTTGAGTGCTCTATGATCAGAGATATTTTATAAAAATAAAATAATATTTAGAATAAAAACTTGATTTTTTAACCGATTTTAAATATTTAAAATATTTAAAAATTTATAAAAAATACAAAAATAGTAAAATTCATGGAAATGTTCTAAATTATTTCCTAATCACTTAGTAATGATTAGAATATTTATCCTGATTTTCTAAATAAAGATATTGAATTTCAAAGCTTAAAACTAATTTTTAAAGGCTAAAAATGAGTTTTTTCACTAAAATAATTCTAATAAATAAAAAAAATAAAAAAATGTGAAATTTATTCATCTGTGTTCTCTAACTTTAGAGAGATTTTTAAAAAATACAAAACTTAATTTTCATTATTTAAAATATTTTATTTTTATTAAATAAGCAAGAGTTTGAAATAATTTTGATAAATCACAGAGAATTCAAAAATTCATGACATTTTGTTCAAAGTTTCCACTAGTCTAGGTTTACGTCTAGTAAAAATTTCAAGAGATTAGGATTTACCTTGGTCAAGTTGGGAATTTTATTTGAAAAATCTTATTTTTGCATGAAAATAATTATATAAAATAAATTAAATTCTGAAAAATCAAATTTCCTCCTCTGATGTCGTAATTGAGCCATGAATGAAGTTGGATAAAAATTTCAAAGTCATTTGAATTGAATTTGACAAATTATGAAGTGTTGGAGCCTTAGGGGCAAATGTGTAATTTTGAAAATTTAGCCTTAATTAACATTTAGGCTTAAGGAAGGAAATGGGTAACCTCTGATCTTAATCAATTTATTTGATGTTTTAAACATAAGGGGTTAATTGGTAGAAACCAATCTCACTTTCCTCATTAAAAAAGTATAAGTTAATGAATTTCTAAATTATTAAAAAAAATATGGAAAGTTATTAAAATTAAATGATCCTGGATATAGGGGTATGAATTTTGAAGTCAATAATTAATTAATTTTATAACCTTATCTAGATTTTCAAATAAATTCCAATCCATGAATCATGACCACTTAAAGCTTAACCTTTTCAAAACTAATTAAGACACTCACCCATGTCTTAAGGGCTTAGTAGTGACTTAGACTAAATCAAGTTTCATCTAAATGAGGATTAGAAAAGTAAATATCATTGAAAATTAAAACATCTTTCAAACACTACAAGCTCAATTAGGGTTAAAATTTGGCTAAGTGTTCCAACAACACTAACTTGCCTCTTTAAGGGTCTTCACCCACATAATTCTTAAATTGAATCATAATTGATAATTACCCAATTCTTAGGGATAATTGAGGCACCAATGCTCACTGAGTAATAAGGGTATTATAAGATGAACCATTAAGCAACATAATAACTTTAGATGGACTTGAGGCTTTTCACCAGTTAGTGAGAGGGAGGCATGGACCTGCTTCCTCCTCCTAACTTGTTGAATAACTCAGAGGTCTATTAAACTTAATATACTTTGCTCAATGAAATCATCCTTCATTAAACTTTTAAGGAATCCCTTGGAGGAGTGTCGACGCTATTTTTGGTTGGAGGGGAGTTGCCCGTAAGAAGCTGTCGGTCGCCGGAATAGAAATCCTATCACCCGCTTCAAAAGGACGTTGAAGTATGAAATCAAACTGACCCATATTTTTTATATTTTAAAATTAAAGAGTATTGTACCTCAAATTCTGTGTCTATCCCGAAGGAAAAGTATGACGTCCATTTGGTCTGCAAAACCTTTGTATTTGCCGACAAGTTACCGTATTTAATATAAAGGATTAAATAGGGTTTATATTATGCTGGGTTTGGACATGCTTCCTATAAGGGCAAGCCCCTATAGTTAATTACNTCGAGAAGTTCCCCTATTTAATATAACGAATTAAATAGGGTTTATATTAAGCTAGGTTCGGACATGCTTCCTATAAGGGCAAGCCCNATAAACTTTTTGATATATCAATTTTTTAGGGTGGAAAATATTTAGCAAAGAATTTTTGTGATAATGCTCCCCAAGTTCTAATAGATCTAAGTGAAAATGAATTTAACCAAGCCTTGCCTTTATCCCTTAATGAAAAAAGAAAAAGTCTTAGCCTAACAACATCATTAGACACTCCGTGTTATTAAAATGTAGCACAAATCTCAAGAAAACTAGCAAGACATAAGTTAGGATCTTCAGTAGGTGATCCTCCAAACTGATTATTTTCTACCATTTGGATAATAGCAGGTTTAAGCTCAAACGAATTAGTAGTAACAACATGATTTTGAAGAGTCATGTGAAGTTCATCTTCTATCCGATTCTCATAATCTTTTAAAGGTCTTTGTCAATTCTCATTTATTGGATTTCTTTTAAATTTTTAATTTCTCTTTATTATTTTTTATTTTCTCTAATTGTACATTCTAACTTTGAATTGTAAAGTACTAAGCCTTCAGATCCATTATTTTGTATAAACAATCAAAGTAAGCAAACTGAAATTCATTTTTTAAAAAAATACTCTTTGTTAAATTTTTTTTAGATTTTTGTTTTTTTATATATTTTTATAGTATAAATATTTTCTGTAACTTTTTGTTGGCGTTATTTTGGGTTGGTTTGTGGGGTTGCCCGTAAGAAGCTGTCGGTCGCCGGAATCAAAATCTCGTCACCCGCTTCGGAATGACGTTGAAGTATGAAATCAAACTTACCCAATATTTTTCATAGTTTAAAATGAAAGAGCATTGTACCTCAAATCTTGTATCTATCCCAAAGAATAAACACAAAACTTGAGGATGAGGCTTGATCAAATAAACTAAGGAAAATATGACGTCCGTTTGGTCTGCGAAATCTTTGTATTTGCCGATAAGTTCCCCTATTTAATATAAAGGATTAAATAAGGTTTATNATACCTCAAATCTTGTATCTATCCCGAAGGATAAAAACAAGAATTGAGGATGAGGCTCGATCAAATAAACTAAGGAAAGTATGATGTCCGTCTGGTCTGCGAAACCTTTGTATTTGCCGACAAGTTCNTTTCAAGGGGTAGGAATCTTCAACGAAATCAGACATAGAGGTGTGAAAGGGGATTGGTTTAAATTTGGAACATTTCATTGTGGAATCCAAAGGAAGAGGAACTAGAGGATGTCATGGATCTAGAGGAGAACCCCGGTGACTTCCCAAGCTATCCTAATGTTTGGCTTCCAATTTTGAGGAGAAATATTTAGGTATTTCATCCTGTCAATTTTATTAGTTAGGGCTTACATTAATGTGAAACGATCACACAAATAACCTGGAAGATGTTAAGAAATATTTAGGTGTTTCATCCTGCTAATTTTATTAGTTAGGGCTTACATTCGTGTGAAATTAAAATATTTAGATGTTTCATCCTGCCAATTTTATTAGTTAGGGCTTACATTCGTATGAAATGGTTTGGGTGTTTCATCCTGTCAATTTTATTAGTTAGAGCTTACATTCGTGTGAAATGATCACACAAATAGGCTGGAAGATATGAGGATTTAGCTCGTGCCAAACAACAACCTCGGAATCCTAAAACAAGTTAGGGCTTAAATTGTATAGCAGGGCTATGCAAAGGCCTAAAGATAAGGTGAGGATTTACGTTGCATAAGCAAATCAAAGTCCTATGGCTTTGTTGTTTAAGTCTAAGGAAGAAAGATTGGGTTAGCTGGGGAAGAGGTCCTATGGCTTTGTTGTTTAAGTCTAAGGAAGAAAGATTGGTTTAGCTGGGGAAGATAGGGTTCGGCTATGCAAAGGCCTAAAGATAAGGTGAGGATTTACGTTGCATAAGCAAGCAACCTCAAAGGGGCTATACGAAGGCCTAAAGATAAGGTGAGGATTTACGTTGCATAAGCAAGCAACCTCAAAGTGGTTTAAGTCTAAGGAAGGAAGATTGGTTTAGCTGAGGAAGACAGGTTTTGCTGTTGAAGATGAGTTAGGGCTTATATTGTATAGCAGGGCTACACAAAGGCCTAAAGATAAGGTGAGGATTTATGTTGCATAAGCAAGCAACCTTGAAGTCCTATGTATTTATTGTTTAAGTCTAAGGAAGGAAGATTGGTTTAGCTGGGGAAGACAGGTTTTTCTATTGAAGAACTGTTTAAGTCTAAGGAAGGAAGATTGGTTTAGCTGGGGAAGAAAGGTTTTGCTGTTGAAGATATCTAAGGAAGGAAGATTGGTTTAGCTGGGGAAGATAGGTTTTGCTATTGAAGATGGTCGTGCTGCCCACCATGCTAGCTCCAAGCTCTGTGAGGATTTATGTTGCATAAGCAAGCAACCTCAAAGTCCTATGGCTTTGTTGTTTAAGTCTGCAAAGTCCTAAAGATAAGATGAGGATTTACGTTGCATAAGCAAGCAACCTTGAAGTCCTATGGCTTTGTTGTTTAAGTCTATATTTACGTTGCATAAGCAAGCAACCTCAAAGTCCTATGGCTTTGTTGTTTAAGTCTAAGGAAAAAAAGATTGGTTTAGCTGGGGAAGACAGGTTTTGGGTTGAAGATGGTCGTGCTACCCACAATGCTAGCTCCAAGCCCCTGCCACGACGAGTTTGAGTTACCGTGCTGCCCACCATGCTAGCTCCAAGCTCCTTCCGCGACGAGTTTGAGTTATCTATTGTGTCCGTGTTGCCCACCAAGCTAGCTCCAAGCTCCTGCTGCAACGAGTTTGAGTTATCTAGTGTGTCAAGTTATAAGGAAGGAAGATTGGTTTAGCTGGGGAAGACATGTTTTGCTGTTGAAGATGGCCGTGCTGGCCACCATGCTAGCTCCAAGTTTCTTGCCGCGACGAGTTTGAGTTTTCTAGTGTGTCAAGTTATATTGTCAAATCAGGTGGCCCTATGGTTGAAGTTCTTTAAATTTTATGAGGGTATATTAAAGTTGATTAGAGCGACGTCGAGTTAGGATCCTACGGTTCTCTCATTCCGGCACCACTTTTTTCTATTGGATTCACTTAGTCCAAAATTAGGATCCTACGGTTCCCTCTTTCCGGCATCACTATTTTCTATTGGATTCACTTAGTCCAAATGATGGGTCCTACGGTTCCCTCGTTCCGGCATCACTATTTTCTATTGGATTCACTTAGTCCAAATGGTTTGCGGTTCCCTCGTTCCGGCATCACTATTTTCTATTGGATTCACTTAGTTCAAATGAACTTATGATTCCCTCGTTCCGGCATCACTATTTTCTATTTGATTCACTTAGTCCGAATGAACTTACTAAACCCAACTTAATGAGTTACATAATTTCATTTAAACCGTGGGGAACCTCGTTAGCAACCGTAGGTTACCTCCTCCGAGGGATTCCCGATCATCTGATGGAGATGTCTTAATTTAGTTGAAGTTGTAGTTTTGTGTGATGTTTGTGATT
Source organism: Phalaenopsis hybrid cultivar (assembly GCA_002079205.1). Taxonomy (NCBI): domain Eukaryota; kingdom Viridiplantae; phylum Streptophyta; class Magnoliopsida; order Asparagales; family Orchidaceae; genus Phalaenopsis; species Phalaenopsis hybrid cultivar. Next base: position 64,989 of record JXCR01129311.1, read on the forward strand.
AAATTTTGAGTTAATTTANTCAACAGATCTGGAGAAAGAAATAGGTCCATGCTACTCTCTCGCTGCCTGGTGGAAAATCCCGAGTTCTTTATAAACCTATAATGCTGCTTAATAATTCATCCGATAAATACCCTTAATGGTTAGTGAACATTGAAGTCTCAATTATCCCTAAGAAAGGGGTAATTATCATTTATCATTTAATTTGAAAATTATGTGAGTGAATTCCCTCGAAGGGGAAGTTAGTGTAATTTGAACAGTTAGCCAAATTTCTAATCCTATTTGGGCTTAGTGGTGTTTTGATTTAATTATGTTTATTTCTCCAATCCTCATTTAGTCAATTTTTATTTAATCTAAGTCACGACTAAGCCTTTAAGGCCTAAGTGAGTGTCTTAATTAGTTTTGAAAAGGGTTAAACCTTAAGTGGTCATGATTTGGATTTTATTTGAAAATAAACATAGGAGTATTAAATTGATTAATTATCGACTTCAAAATTCATACCCCTAAGTCCAGGATCATTTAATGTTAAAAAACTTCCAAATTTTAATGATTTAGAAATTTATTAACTTAACTAAGAAAGTGGGATTGGTTTCTACCAATTAACCCCTTGTGTTTCAAGCATCAAATAAATTGAATTGGATCAGAGGTTACCCATTTCCCTCCTTAAATTAAGCCTAAATGTTAATTAAGGATAAATTTTTCAAAATTACACATTTGCCCCTAAGGCTCTAACACTTCATAATTTGTCAAATTCAATTCCAATGACTTTGAAATTTTTATCCTACCTCATTCATGGGTCAATTGAAACATCAGAGGAGAAAATATGATTTTTAAAAATTTAATTTTATTTTTTATCCTACCTCATTCATGGGTCAATTGAGACATCAGAGGAGAAAATGTGATTTTTAATTTTCTCCTACCTCATTCATGGGTCGATTAAGACATCAGAGGAGAAAATGTGATTTTTCAAAATTTAATACCTCATTAATGGGTCAGTTAAGACATCAGAGGAGAAAATGTGATTTTTCAAAATTTAATTTAATTTATATAATTATTTTTATGCAAAAATAGGATTTTTCAAAGAAAATTCCATAACTTGACCAAGACAAAGCCTAATCCCTTGAAATTTTTAAAGTATTTTTCAAAGAAAATTCCTAACTTGACCAAAGTAAATTATAATCCCTTGAAATTTTTATGTTTTTTAAAGAAAATTCCTTACTTGACCAAGGTAAATTATAATTCCTTGAAATTTTTATTGGAGGTGGACCTAGACCAGAGAGGCTATGGGAGGTGGCTAGGAGCTCAGGGAACCCAGAGGAATCCATCACAATAATTTAATGCAAATGTTGCCGGCTGTCCAGGGGTAGGTGGCTAGGAGCTCAGGGAACCCAGAGGAATCCATCACAACAATTTAATGCAAATGTGCTTGGATTTTGGGAAAGATATCTTAAGCATGTGCATTTTTGAAAATAATATCACTTAATTTGGGGGACCTTTGGTACATGGCCTGATTTAGGTGGTTTTATGTTGTTTCTACTAGTCACTAAGTCCAACTAATGGCTGGGGTGGAGTTAATTTGGTGACTTTAGGGTGGTTAGGTCTCATTTAGTATATGACCAATGGCTGTGGTGGAGTTAGTTTGGTGGCTTTAAGGTGGTTAGGTCACATTTAGTGCATGGGTCCAAGTGGGTGCAAATGACCAAAACTTGGGTTTTCTAGGTTAGCCATGTAAATTGGCCCAAATAAATATTGAATTTGGTGTATATGATCATAAAGAACAACTTTGGTGAAGAATGGACATGGTTTTGAGTTCAATTGAAGGGTCAATTTGAGGGAATTGTGAACCTTAATGAATTTGCTTATGTTGGGCTAGGCTTGGGTCTAGCTTGGGGTAGCCTTGGGCTAACTCCAAATTGATTATTGTAAATGGTCAATAGGGACCTCATGAAAATTTTTCAACATGAATTGGATGTCAGTTGGGAGGTTAAGGCAATCAATTGGGTGAAATTTGGGGACTTGGCCAATTTGGGGCTAAATTTGGGAATTTTGGATTTATGCCAAAATCAAATGGATATGAGGCTTCACCAAGGTCAATTGATGGTTTATTTTGATGTATAGGAGTTTTATCAAGATTTTCCAACATTAATTGGGCCCAATTGACTAGGTTATGGGTTCAATTTGGTGAGATTAGGTCATATGGTCAAAATTGGGGGGGTTTAACCTAACTTAAAATTAGGTTCAAATCATGGACCAATTGAGCCTAGAATTGGTTTAATTTGATCATATAAATAGTGAATTTGAGGTTAGGATTGAAATTGAGGTAAATTTAGGTCAAATTGATGGACATTTGAATTGAATTTGGGGAATTTGGGCCCTTAAAGGCAAATTTGGGGGTTTTGGTTAAAGATGGTCAATTTTGCCAAACTTGGTCATATGGTAGTTGAGAAAAATGAAATTGGAAATATTTGAGATTTATTGGGAGTTTCTGGAAAATATTGGAATTTTTGGAATTATTGGGTCCAAGAGGGGCATTTTGGTAATTTGGCGGTGTTTTAGGGGTAAAAGGCCAAGATGGGTATTTTGGTAGAGTTGAGGTACCAACCATCACCAACAAGCCATGGACCAATGGAAACCCCATTTTGGGTCCTCTACATAGTTGTCTTAGCCAAACCATAGCCTCAGGGCTAGTAGGTTTAGGGGAGCATCTACATGAGTATCCCAAAAGATCAAAAGGGATCTAGGCTAGAAATTTGAGTTTAGGGTTGTGAGTGAATGTGGGTGTATATGAGTGTAGTGAGTGTAGTGAGTGTCTTAGCTCCAAAACCAACACCCAGGGTTAACCTTAAGATTCAACAGTCCTTAGGGTGACTCATCTTGAGTTTCCCCCATAGTGATCCCACCTACTAAATACTAGAGGTTGAGACCAACAAGCAGCACTTCAAGTTGAGTAAAAAAGAGGGTAGAATTTCTAATGGTGACAGTTCCATGTCTATTTTTCTAAGAATAGTCAATAGGAAAAATCCTATAGCTAGACCTTAGGCTACTAAAAGGGAAAAAACTAAACCTCAACCAAAAGTGAGGTCAACAAGGAGGTAACCTATGGTTGCTAAAGAGGCTTCCCACAGTCTAAATGAAATTATGGAACTCATTAAGTTGAATTCATTAAGTTCATTTGGACTAAGTGAATCCAATATAAAATAGTGAGGCCGGAACGAGAGAACCGTAGGATCCTAACCGACGTCACTCTAATCAACTTTAATATACCCTCTATAAAATTTAAAGAGCTTCAACCATAGGGCCACCTGATTTGATATTATAACTTGACACACTAGAAAACATAAACTCATCGCGGCAGAGGTTTGGAGCTAGCATGGTGGGCAGCAAGACCATCTTCATCTGCAAAAACTTGTCTTCCCCAGCTAAATCAATCTTCCTTCCTTAGACGTAAACAACAAAGCCATAGGAATTCGAGGTTACTTGCTTATGCAACGTAAATCCTCACCTTATCTTTAGCCTTTGTATTACCCTGTTTTACACTATAAGCCCTAACTCGTCTTAGGATTCCAAGGTTGTCGTTTGTCACAACCTAAATCCACACATCTTCCAGGCTATTTGTGTGATCATTTCACACTAATGTAAGCCCTAACTAATAAAATTGACAGATAAACACCTAAATATTTCTCCTCAAAACTGAAGCCAAACATTAGGATAGCTTGGGAAGTCACCGAGGTTCGCCTCTGGATCCCTAACATCCCCTATTTCTTCCTCCTTTGGATTCTACAATAAAATGTTCCATATTTGAACCAATCCCCCGTCTGATTTCATTGAAAAGTTCTACCCTTTGAAACTCCTTGAAGATTATATTTCCCGATTTTTATTGAGAGTCTTCTTAGATGACTTTGGTCATTTAAGATGTAATTAACTATAGGGGACCCTTATAGGAAGCATGTCCGAGGTGACTTTGGTAATTTAAGATGTAATTAACTATAGGGGCTTGCCCTTATAGGAAGCTTGTCCGAACCTAGCTTAATATAAGCCTTATTTAATCCTTTATATTAAATAGGGGAACTTGTAGGCAAATACAAAGGTTTTGTAGACCAAACGAACGTCATACTTTCCTTAGTTGATTTGATCGAGCCTCAAACTCAAGTCTTGTGTTTATCCTTTGGGGTAGATACAAGATTTCAGGTAAAGCGCTCTTTCATTTAAGCTATGAAAAACATGTGGTCAGTTTGATTTCATACTTCAACGTCCTTCCGAAGCGGGCGACAGAATTTCAATTCGGCAACCGACAACTTCTTACGGGTAACGCCCCACCTCTCCAACACAAAATAATGCCGACAGCTTCTGGCGACTCTGCTTTGTTCTATGTCCCTCTTGGACCAAATTACCCTTCTTTCGTTGGCATAGTTTACCCATTTATGTCTTGGGAAGGTGTGGCCAACTCCTTGGACTTCAAGACTAGCTGTTCAACCTTCTTTGAACAGAGGGGTTCAGAAGGCCATTAAGGACTCTAAATTTTTCTTTATGGGGTCGGACCCCCAATGGGTATGTCGATGGACTAATTCCACCTGGGCATTCTGTGCCACTAATTGGGTCCCGCACTAGGTCTTAAAATTTTTCACATCTCCATTCCAAATTTGGTTTGCTATTTCGCAAATTAAACCAAATTGTGTTGTGCTGTGCACACTTTGAAATTTTCTTATATTAATTAAATTTTACACCTTTTTAAACAAATATGTTAAAAATACCTGTAAATTAAGACCTGCCCGGTCTACAGATTAACCTCTACTTTCAGTGCTTGCACTCAAAGTAAAATGTTTTTGGCCATATAGCTAACCCTAAAACTTTCTGTTTTAAAGCCCGCTGCAATGGCCTACCCACCACTGAATTTTCCTGCAACCTGCCAATGGACCGCAGCGCCCATAACGTCGCTCCCACCATCAAGTTCAGAGATGGATTTGAAGATCTTGAGCTTATCCTCGGAAAAGCCCCATTCGTGGTAATGAAGATCGCTGCTCTGGAGATGCAGGAATCGTCGTAGAATTCAACTTGAACTGCCTTCAAGACTTCCCTGCCTGCAAGAAGGCTAAAGCTACTGCAGTCACGGTACCCACCAAACTTGTTATCCCTGCTGCTACTAAGGGGAAGGAAGTGATGATTATTGAAGATCCGACTTAAGGATTAGCTGTCCCGCCACCCATATTTGAAATTGGGTCAAGCTCAAGGACTATACCATTGACCTGAACTCAAAGAAGGAACCACAATAGAAGAGTTCGGAGGGCTATGAAAGCCCAGGCTCTTGAAAAGATACCCGTTGAGGAGGAGCCTCATCAAGTTGAAGAAATGTTACCGGAAATTTATTCACTCCTTCAAGGGAGTAGATTCCATCATCTGACAGATACTGATGGATATGAGAGTATCCGGAGGATTGCTGCTGCATTACCATCACTTCATGGATAGGGCGAGGAGGAAAAGAAGTTCACTCCTATCACTCGAGTTAGCGCAGTTTTCAGAAGGCTTGCTATCAAGGAAGGATGTTCGGTTAGCGAGTTACTTAAACGAGTGGGAGATGCAATTTCCCCTCGCGTGAAGAAGGAAATTTTGAAAGGCGTCAAATCCGCCAGACAATCCCTTAAGATAATTAGATCACCGCCTACTCAAATTTTTGTTTGGCTCCGCAAAGGGAACAGAGTTGATAAAACAGTGATTACTACTGATCATACTGCCACCAGGACCACAGGCCATCGACCAGTTAAGTCGAGACTTGGTTTGAAGATTTTACCCGTCAGATTTTACCTAACACCGTAGCCAGTCTACACCACGGGGAGCATACCTTCCCTCGACATACCGATGTCTCTACTAAGATATCCCGTCCTGATACATCATCGTTGAAGAAGAAGAGGGTATGGGTACCCAAGGTATGCTCCCAGTGCCTGAAATATCTGACATCGTCGCGACAATGTCCAGCGAGATGGAGGAACGAGTAGAAGATATCCACCAAGGTCCTACAGATTGTAAAGTAATCAAGGAATCAATAATTGAGGAAAAAGTTGAGAAACTCAGGATTAAGATTTTTGAGTTTGCTCGTGAGCACGGAGTTTCCGTTAGTAGTGACAGTGAGGATTTTAGTTACAATGATTACTTAGAGGAGGATTTCATGGATGTCCATGTGGTCAAAACCAGAGCTACCACATCTGTGCACGAGGCTCAACCTCACAACGAAGAGAATGCCATAAATGAGCTTCGTAGGGTTATCCTCCTAAGGGATGAGCAAGTCAGTCTACTGGAGAAAAGAATAGAAGAGATGACTGCAGCTATGACCGCCATGACCACCATTTAGGGGAAATCGCAAGCACCGCAATTGGCTTCTCCAAGAATTGATCAGCCAGAAATTATACAAATTGTAGATGAAAAGAGAAAGGTTGCTTCAACAAACAGAGACGAGCAACATAGAAAGGATTCTCCATCAAGTGCCATGCCAGNTGTCGGCACTATTTTTGGTGTGAAGTTTGCCCGTAAGAAGCTGTCGGTCATCGGAATTGA
>JXCR01129312.1:0-10802 GCA_002079205.1 Phalaenopsis hybrid cultivar
TTAGTTCATTTAGACTAAGTGAATCCAATAGAAAATAGTGGTGCCGGAACGAGGGAACCGTATGATCCTAACCGGTGTCACTCTAATCAACTTTAATATGCCCCCATAAAAATTTAAAGAACTTCAACCATAGAGCCGCTCGATTTTACATCATAACTTGACACATTAGAAAACTCAAACTCATCACAGCAAGGTGCTTGGAGCTTGGAGCTAGCATGGTGCGCGGCATGGCCATCTTCAACAGCAAAATTTGTCTTCCCCAGCTAAATCAATCTTCATTCCTTAGATATAAGCAATAAAGCCATAGGACTTCGAGGTTGCTTGCTTATGCAACGTAAATCCTCACCTTATCTTTTAAAGCCATAAGACTTCGAGGTTGCTTGCTTATGCAACGTAAATCCTCACCTTATCTTTAGGCTAAATACATAGGACTTCGAGGTTGCTTGCTTATGCAACGTAAATCCTCACCTTATCTTTAGGCTTTTGTACAGCCCTGCTATATAATATAAGCCCTAACTCGTCTTAGGATTCTGAAGTTGTCGTTTGTCACGACCTAGTGTTATACAATATAAGCCCTAACTCGTCTTAGGATTCCGAGGTTGTCGTTTGTAACGACCTAACCTCGAGGTTGCTTTCTTATGCAACGTAAATCCTCACCTTATCTTTAGGCCTTTGCATAGCCCTTTTTTCTTGCTTATGCAACGTAAATCCTCACCTTATCTTTAGGCCTTTGCATAGCCCTGCTATTCTCATGCAACGTAAATCCTCACCTTATCTTTAGGCCTTTGCATAGCCCTGCTATACAATATAACTCTAACCCGTCTTAGGATTCCGAGGTCGTCGTTTGTCATGACCTAAACCCTCACATCCTGCAGGCTATTTGTGTGATAGTTTCACATGAATGTAAGCCCTAACTAATAAAATTGGTAGGATGAAACACCTAAATATTTCTCCTCAAAACTGAAGCCAAACATTAGGATAGCTTGGGAAGTCACTGAGATTCTCCTCTGGATCTATGACATCCCATGTTTCTTCCTCCTTTGGACTGTACAATAAAATGTTCCAAATTTGAAACAATCCTCTTTCACACCTCTACATCCAATGTCATTGAAAATTCTAACTTTTTGAAACTCCTTGAAGATAATATTTCTTGATTTTTATCGAGAGTCTTCTTAGGTGACTTTGATTCTTTGAAGATAATATTTCCTGATTTTTATCGAGAGTCTTCTTAGGTGACTTTGGTCATTTAAAAGCGTTGAAGAGTCCTACCCTTTGAAATTCTTTGAAGATAATTTTTCTTGATTTTTATCGAGAGTCTTCTTAGGTGGCTTTGGTCATTTAAGAATATTTCATGATTTTTATCGAGAGTCTTCTTAGGTGACTTTGGTCATTTAAGATGTAATTAACTAAGCTAGATTTTTATCGAGAGTCTTCTTAGGTGACTTTGGTCATTTAAGATGTAATTAACTATAGGGGAATTTTTATCGAGAGTCTTCTTAGGTGACTTTGGTCATTTAAGATGTAATTAACTATAGGGGTACCCTTATATGAAGCATGTCCGAACCCAGCTTAATATAAACCCTATTTAATCTTTTATATTAAATATTTATAGGAAGCATGTCCGAACCTAGCTTAATATAAACCCAATTTAATTCTTTCTATTAATAAGGGGAACTTGTCGGCAAATACAAAGATTTCACAGACCAAATGGATGTCTTATATTCCTTAGTTTATTTGATCGAGCTTCATCCTCAAGTCTTGTGTTTATCCTTCGGGATAGAGACAAGCTTTGAGGTACAGTGCTCTTTCATTTAAACTATGAAAATATGGGGTCAGTTTGATTTCAAATTTTTTTAAAATTAAATATATACTTGAATTAAAATATCCTTCCGAAGCAAGCGACGGGATTTTGATTTTGGTGACCGACAGTTTCTTACGGATAACACTCTCTAACAAAAAATAGCGCCGACAGAGAGTAGGTAATATTTCTAGAAGAAATGAAATGTATGTAAATTTTAATTTGGAAATTGATATTTTTGATGCATGGGGATTAGATTTTATGAGACCATTCATGCTTTCATTTTGGATATATATATATATATATATATNATTGCTTTACCTAGATGAGACACTTGGAGTGTTTTAAAAATTTTAACTAAAAATATTTTTATAAGATATGAAATGCCAAGAGTAATCATTACTGATGGAGAATCTCATTCTAGAAATATAACTGTTGCAAGATTGGTGGAAAAATATTATATAAAACATAAAATTACAACTACTTATCTTCCCAGACTAGTGGTTTAGCGGAAGTATCTAATCACGAAATTAAGAGAATTTTAGAGAAGATTATTAATCATAACAAAATGGATTGGACTATTAGATTAGATACTGCTGCTGACACTATTTTTGGGTGGAGTAGTTGCCCGTTCGAAACTGTCGGTCACCAAAATTTGAATCTCGTCGCCCGCTTTAGAAAGGCATTTAATTTACATAGATACATTCATATATATATATATATATATNCTATCTATCCTAAAAGATTAACAAATGACTTAAGGTTGAGACTTGATCAAATAAACTAAGAAATATATGACATCTGTTTTGTCTGCGAAGACCATTTTATTTGCTGACAAATTTATCTATTTATTATGAAGATTTAAAAAGTGTTTATATTAAGCTGGGTTTGAAAAAAACTTCTTTTAAGGGGAAGCCCCTATAGTTAATTACCTCTTAGATAGGTGAAGTCACTTAAGAAAACACTCAATAAAAATTAGGAAATATTATCTTCAAAAGAGGAGAAAAGGATAAGAATTTTCATCGAGATCGGACAAAGAGGTGTGAAAGGGGAATGACTCAAGTTTGGAATATTTTGTTTTTCAAATCCAATGAAGGAAGAACTAGGGGATGTCATAGGTCCGGAGTAGAACCTCAGTGACTTCCCAAGCTACCCTATAGTTTGGCTTCGAATTCGGAAAGAGATTATTTAAAAGTTTCATCCTGCAAATTTTATTTATTTTAGGGCTTACATTTATGTGAAATGATCACACAAATAACCTAAATGATATGAGGATTTAGGTCGTGAGGAATGAAAACCTCAGAATCTTAAGACGATTTAGGGCTTATATTGTACAATAGAATTATACAAAGGCATAATAAAAAGTTGAGGATTTATATTGCATAAGCAAAACACCTCAAAGTTCTAAGGCTTGTTGTTTAAATCCAAGGAAAGATATGCTATTGTAGGTCCTCTTGTTGTTGAAGATGGTTGTGCTGCCCAAAATGCTAGCCCCAAGCTCCTTATCGTGATGAATTAAAGTTTTCTAATGTGTCAGGTTATAATGTCAAACCAGATGTCTCTAGGGTTATGGTTATTAAATGTTATGGGGCATATTAAAGTTGATTAGAGTCACACCGGTTAGGATCTTATGATTCCCTCATTCCAATTCCACTTTTTTTTAGATTCACTTAGTTTAAATGAATTTACTAAACTCAACCCAATGAGTTCCATACTTTCATTTAGACCGTGGGAAGTCTAGTTAGCAACCGTAGGTTACCTCCTCTGAGGGATTTCTAATCATCCGATAGAGACATCTTAATTTAGTTGCAGTTGCTGTTTTGTAAAGTTTGTGATTAAATTTTGAGTTATCTTATAATTTGAATGTTGTGGAGCTGATTTTTTTTTAAATTAATTTTAGTTTTAGTATTGGTTTCGCAGCTATCCTAGCAATTTTGCTTTTGACGTAGGGTCACATTGTTGTTTAACATGCAAGCTCAAGATAAGAAGCACAGAAAGGTAAATGCATTAATTTAAAAGTATACCCGTCGATTCTCCTTGTTCCACCACCTGAAAGGTCAGTACTTGCAAGACATGTATATAATTTTGCAGGGAATTTAAATTGCAGGAATAGATGAAGGTTTAGCTACCAAACACAAAGTTATGACTTTATTGAATCTAAAAAGTTCCTATTGGATGATTTTAGAACAAGAATATGACAAGTTAAATTTTCCCTTAAAAATGTCCAACAAATTTAAAAGTGTTCGGGGCATGACCCTAGATCACTTTGAAGATCTCTTGAAATATTATGAGTTCATTTTGGACTTTTCGTATAGTTCAATTAATCATCCGAGGTTGTAGTGTGACCACTACGTGCTCAGTGAAACTTGAAAATTTAATTTTCTCGAGGATAGGACACCCAATTAATCAATTGATATTTCATTTAAAATTTATGTGAGTGGGTGCCCTTAAAGCAAGCTTAAGTCATTTAAGGTTGTGATGCCTGCAATTAAGGTCAGGCTTTGAGTGTTTAAAGATGTTAATCACCAATCATATTATATTCTAAATTTAATCAATTGAGTTTAGACATCAAGCCTAGGTCACTACTAAGCCTTTAATAATCATAATAGGAGAAACGGTGATCATCAAAATTTTGATTTAAGTGATTGTCGACACTATTTTGGGTGTGGAGTCGCTCGTTGAAAGCTGTCGGTCACCAGAATCAGAATCCCGTCGCTCGCTTCAAAAAGACGCTTAATTTTCATAAACACACACACACCCAAATATATATATATATATATATATATATATATAAAAACAAAATAATAAAATGAAATATAAGAAAATAAATCTTAATAGGCTTGATCGATTTGAGCATAACTGTCTCAACTATTTGGATAAAATGAGTCGAGCATTCCCATTCGAAGCAATTAGAGAGAATGAGAGAAGAAGTAGAGATCGTGTGCTTCTCTTCTTCTCTTGACAAAAGAACAATGTTGTTGCGAAAGTCCAAGGATTTGTCTACGAGAGAGATGCTAGGGAGAAGAATCGAAAATTTCAAATAAATTATAAGAGTTGTAATTTTGTCTTGTGCGAAGAAAGAAGGGAGAAGGTTTGGTGTGGGTAACATAGAGTCAAAGTCGAAGCCCCAGTGAGCCTTGTTTCTTTGCATGCTCGATGTCATGAGCCATGAGTAGGAGAGGATGATGAAGCCTACGAAGCGTTGTGTGTGCTTGTGGAAAAAAGGCATCTCGTGCAAGGAAGACAGAAGNAGCTCCTTCACCTACATATATATATATATATATTATAAAAGGAGACAGAGGCTCCAATTTCATTAAAAAGAAAAGAGTTACAAAAAATGGAAAGCACAAATAAGGTACTTCCCAAAAGTTTAGCAGAAAAAACTCTTATGAAAGGTAGATTATCAAAATCTCCTTTCAACAGTAAATCTAAAGGAGTGGTAGAAGTATCTATCAAAGGATTTTGAGAGTGTAGGCTTGCATGTGCATGTATGTTACCTTCCCTATATGTATGAGAAATTAATAGCCTAAGCTCCAGGCTCAAGGATTGTATGCCAGCAATCCAATTAATCAAATACCAAGGGATAGGTTTCCTTCCATCAAGAATGTTGATTAAGGTCAGTGAATCAGTTTCAATAATTAATTTGTTCTAGCCACATTTTTTGGCCATGAACACTGCCCAAAAAACGGCTTGAGCTTCTGCTTCCAAAGGGCCCTCAGCCCTGGCAGGAGACTGAAAGTAGAGTAAACATTCCCCACTATCATTTCTGAATACCCCTCCAACCGCTGCATTAGGAGCAATGAAGCTTCCATCAGTGTTAACGTTGATCCAACCCTTAGGAGGGCAGCTCCAATGAACAAGAACAACCTGCATTTTCCTTGAAAAGCTGGTGTTGGTTGTGCAAAGGATCTCAGCAAGTTTCCCATGATAATTTAATTTCTGTAGATAGCTGTAGCAATTGGTGGCAATGGCAGTGGCATCCACATGGTCTTCATCATATCTCAGCTTATTTCTAGCCATCCAAACAAACCAAGTAGTGATGCAAGGGATGGGAGGGATAGATTGGGCCTGCCAATCTTTCCAGCTTAAGGAAAAGTCATACCAAGACAACTGAATAGTATTAAGTTTTAATCTAGGAAAAAGGAGGTGCCAAACTTGCTGAACAATGGAGTAGTTGAAGAACAAGTGTTGGAGAGTCTCTTCTTCATTTTTACATAGGCTGCATTTGGAGGGGCCTCTCAAGCCTTTTAATTTTAAGATGTCATCAGCGGAAATGAAACCATAGAATAATCTCCAAGAGAAGAAAGCCATAGAAGGAGAAAGGAACTTGTTCCAAAAACATTTACCTTAGGAAACCTCCTGTTGAGAAAAGCAGAAACTAGATATGGAAGCAGAAAAAGTCTAAGATACCTTCTTTTTCACTATAAGTTTATCTTTATTGGATCTGTCAATAGGTCTTTTCAGAACTTTATTGAGTTGTTTATTATCAAGGATGTTCTAAAGAGCTTGCTGGTTCCAACCTCCATCAAACCATAGGTTAGCCACCTGGGTTGTATGGCTGAAAGGAGAGCAAGGTAAAGGAGTGATAATGCCTTCTTTAGTCCAATTATCCAGCCACAAATTGAGCCTACCTTCTCACATTTCCCAAATAAATAACTGTTCAGCCTTAGATCTTATCTTCAGCATGTTTTTCCATGTTTGTGAATCCCTCAATCTATTAGTCACAAGAGAACGATGCAGATCTTCAAAGTATTTTCCTTTCAAGAATTTAGCCCAAAGAGAATTTTGTGCTCTAAACATAACCCAGAGTTTACAAAAGTTGGTTTGGGTAATCTGCTGGAAGCTTTTAAACCCCAGCCCACCAGCTCTAGTGCTGCCACAAATTTCTTGCCACCTCACCCAATGCACCTGCTTTCTCTGACGTGCCCATAGGAATCTATTGAAAGTTCTTTCATGAGTAGATTGGATTGATTTCATCATGACACATACCTATGAAATATTAGATGGAAGAGCAAACAAAATACTTTTGAGGAGGGTAATTCTTCCCCCATTAGAGAGGAAAGAGTTAGACCAGCTCTTAAATTTGTCTTAGACTTTTAAAATAATATCATCAAATTGGACTTGCCTTGTCCTCCCATTGAGCAGTAAATTCTCCAAGTATTTCAGAGGAAGAGAGATAGTGCAAAAGCTAGTAAGTTCTGAAATCCAATGCTTGATATCTGGTTTCACTCTTTTACTAAACACTGCTTGGCATTTTTGTTTATGAAATTTCATTCCAGAGCTTTCTTGAAACTTCTTCAGACATTGGAAAAGCAATTTAACTGCAGGTTTAGTAGCTTTGGAAAATACAATAACATCATCAACAAAAGCTAGATGGTTCACAATAATGTTAGATCTATGGCTATATAGTGAGTGAGGAGATTTGGCCATTAATTTGTTCAACAATATAGACAAATAATCAAAAGCAATTATGAAGATAGTGGGGGATAAAGGGTCCTCTTGCTTGATACCTCTAGAGGCTGTGAAGAAGCCTTGAGACTTCCCATTAATGAAAATAAAATGATAGTTGTTATTTAGCCACCTGTTGTTCAAAGAAATAAAAGACTGATAGAATCCCCTTGCAGATAACACCTCGTCAATGAATCCCCAATGTATGGTATTATAAGCCTTTTGGATATCAAGTTTGAAAATAAGATTTCCACCTCTACACTATTTATCCAAATTTAGGAGTAATTCTTGAGCCAAGAGAACATTCTCCACTATGCTTCTACCTTGTACAAAGGCTGACTGATTTTCACTGATGAGATGATGTAAAAGAGGCTGCAGTCTATTGGAAATCACCTTGCGAATAATTTTAGCCGAAACATTAGTAAGACTGAAAGGCATGAAATGGTCCCAACAGAGCTTGGAGTTACTTTTGGAAATTAAGGTGATGGCAGAGCTTTTAAAATAGTTAGGCAGATTCATCCTTATGATAAAACTTTACACAACCTCAGAAATATCTCCTTTCATGATCTTCCATGATTTCTTGTAGAAATCTGCTAAAAATCCATCAGGACCTGCCACTTTGGAACTATGAAAGGAGGTCAAGGCTGACCAAATTTCAAGTTCCCCAGGAATAGAAGCCAAGTCCAAGTTCCTTGTGTAACTCTGATCTTTACTAAAGAGATCTTGCTGAATTGGAAGCCTAAAAACTGGAGGTTGAGTGAAGAAAGTTTGGAAATAATTAATAGCACTAGCAGCAATTAAGTTTTTAGATTTAAGCCACTACTCAGAAGGATCCCTAATCTTGTGAATGGTGTTACATTTCCTCCTATATTTGACACAAGCATAAAAATACTTAGAGTTTCTGTCCCCTTCACAAAATCTGGTCTTAGCAGCCATTTGAGCATAAAATTCCTCCTACATACAAATTACATTTATCAGATTTTCATAGCCAGCATTAGATCCCTTTTTGTATTAGGATTTCTTTCTAGCATGGTCTCCAAAGCATTCACTTCCTTTTCAGCCTCCTTTACTTTCAAATTGATATCCTCCACCACAATCTAGTTCTAATTAGACAGCTGTTTACCAATCTTCTTTTGTAGTATCCATAGTTTAATTAGAGGATTAGAGTGGTGACAGTCTCTCCACCCCAAGGAGAGTTGATTAAGAAAATCTTAGTGAGATGACCACATGTTGAGATATCTAAAGCTAGACTTATGCTTGATTGGAGAGACAGAGATGATGATAAGTAAGGGCCTGTGATTTGATCCTGTCATACTTAGATGTTGAACAAAAATATGTAGAAACTCACTCAACCAAAGAGAATTGACAAGGATTCTATCCCATCTTTCCCATACAAGATCCTCTCCTCCATGTAAACTTGGGACCAATAAAACCAAGATCAAATAAGTTAGCCAAGCAAATATTATCATTGAAGCAGTTCATAAATTTAGTATCAGGTGGATTGCCTCCTAGTTTTTCAGAAGGAGTTGAAATGGAATTGAAATCCCCACCCACGAACCATAATGAGTTGCAGGATCTACTAATAACATGAATGCTCTCCCAAAGCTCCAATATGGCCCTTGAGGAGCTTCCAGCATAAACAAAAGTGGCCAGCCCCTTATGATCCTCAAAGATAAACTTGATGTGAAGGAATTGTGGGTGATCCCACAAAATCTGACACAAAACTTCCTTTCAATAAAGTAACCAAATTTTATTGTTAATATTAACTAAATGAGAGAAACCAAAAAATTTTTTAAGGATTTTCTGGGCTCCAAAATAGCCACAAACCAAAACTTACACATCCTATTTAAAGCAATAAGTCTGTTAGGGGACTTAAGATGTGCCAATCCCCGAACATTCCAACACAAAAGGTTCATCATCCAATGGAGATGGATTTACCCCTCCTTCTAGCTCTTGTCATGGCCTCCTTTGTTTCATTACAAATTTTTCTGTCTCTGAATGAGTATGTTCCTCCCTTCACAATGGTCAAATCCTGGTTGCCATTATTCTTTGTTCTTGTTTTTTGGGTCTGCTATTCTTCTACCAAGGCAGTCTGTAAATCATCAACTAAGGTAGAGTCCACATGATAATCCCTATGGACCACCTCACCAATTTCCAACTAAGAAATCTATGGCACATAAGTAAAAGGTTCCTGAGAAGTGTCTGCAATAACACTATCTATGACCTGTACAACTAATGGTTCTTGGGACTTCCTGAAGGGCTAGCTTCATCATTATATCTACTATCAGTAATTTCATTCAGAAGAGTATGGTGGTTAGGAATAACAATGGCCTTACTATTGTCTGCATTATCACTCTCAATAATCAAGGCAGTATTAGTGACCTAGTGAGTTTCAGCAAGAACCCTAGCTTTATTCCCAGAATTGATAGATTGAGGATTGTCAGCAGTAATTGCCCCTTCTCTCACATGCTCCACCAAAGGGTCCATAGGCAGATTAGCATCCTTTGGGCCTCAGGACTAGAATTCCTGAGATGAGGGTGTAGTTTAAAACACTTATTATATGTATGCCCAAACATACAACAGTGGAAGCAATAATATGGCTTTTGGTCTGCAATAATTTTCTACCAATAGCTATTGTGTTCAGTACCCAACCATATTTCATCAATTGTTGGATGAGTTATGTATATTTCAACTATGATTCTGGCTATTGAAGGTATAAATAAGTTGAAAGTAGGAACATCTAGTTTTAGGTGTTTACCCATAGCCTGTCCAATATTAAACAGAACTTTATGATTGAAAAAATGAAGCTTTAAGCCTGGAAGTTTAAACCATATAAGGACTATTGGAAGTCCTTGCTAGGATAAAGTTCAGTGGACCACTTTAGAATCTTCATAGTGTTGCCTTCAATCTATAGAACCTGCTTAGAAAAAACTCTAGCATAATCATCTTCTCTTGTTAGGTGGATTAAAATGTGTCTTCCATCAATGAGGCCAAATCTCCAAGCTCCTTTAAGTTTAATGCCATCAAAAAACTTCCTTGAAGCTTCCATTTTAGGGTGACATAACTGAAATTTCCCAATGAGAGTAAATTTGCAAATCTCAGTCAAGTTTTGGATATCCTCATAATTATAGAAAATAGCCATTTTTCCACTCTTCCTGCTCAAAGGTTTAATGATTGGTTCAACCACCTCATGGTAACTTTGAGGAAAAACCAAGTCATCAAAGTCTTTAATAGTGCCAAAGCCTTTTCCAACAACATCAACAAAAGTAGCCTTTGCCCTTTGAATATTAGTGGCTAAATCCACTTTATTTTGTTCAGCCATCTAATCTCCACATCAAATGAACAGTAACCTGACCTCAATTTAAAAAAGAGAAGTTTCCCGGAAAGCAGAAAATCCAGAGGAAACAACAAGAAGCTTCAAGGGAAAGAAGAAAACTCAAGGAAAAATGAAAACTAAGATCAAAGAAGAGCTGGAAACCACCCTAAAACTTATGCAGTCCATGAAAAACCTAGTAGAGCTACCTCTAAACCAGCCGCCACCTCCATTATATATATA
>JXCR01129318.1:6675-29728 GCA_002079205.1 Phalaenopsis hybrid cultivar
CGAACGAACAAATATTTTTTCGTGTTGTTCGTGTTCGGCTCGTTAACTTAGCGAACGAGACGAACACGAGTTGTTCACGAACAACGAGCCGTTTTGACAGCCCTAATTGTAGTTATTAAAACAGTAAGTTATGATATCTTATATAATAAGCGAATAGGCCTGCCACAGATGATGCTAACATAACATCGCTTGCTAATTGTACTTTTTTTTAAGGTAGGGCTCGATCTTGCCATCATAACCTAGCCACTAAGGCTCATTATTAACATAATCTACACTACATATTCAAAATATTTAATAAGAATAATAGTTTAGTATTTGTTATATACTAAATAATTTATGATGATAAAAATTAAAATCTAAATGCCACATAGGTAGATAAAAACATAATTACATAAATTAGAGACATGAACTTTTATTTCAAAAACTCAATGTAAAAAAAAAATCATAAAACTTGTCCCATCGATGTATCGTTCCGCAAACTCAAATCAACGATCATAATTAATAAGATGAAATTATAATGAGAAAATTTAGAATTTGTGGGCTTACTTGAGTAGTGGTGGTTGAAAAATTAATGGTGGTATGCACCGAAACTATAGGGTGACAAACATGAGCATCGATTGCCTATTGGGGTTAGATGATGAATGATTGTAAACATTTGACACCAAAATCAATGTTGTTTGATGGTGGGCATGGGCATCAAATGATGAATAATATCTGTCATTAAGTGTCAGATGGGGGAAGATGACTTGCACAACATTTTTCTTACTATTAATGAAAGTTGGTGATTCTATGAAGCAAAAAGACGACAAAACTATTATAATATCAAAGGGGGTCAATTGATGTATTAATCTCAATCTAATGATTAAAATCAATTAGTTCTTATCTCAAATAAAAAAAAAAATTGAAGGATTGTACTCGATAATCAACATAATGGGTCTCCTATGATAGAGGTTAACCTGGCCAACTAATGAATTGGTAGTGTTTTTATAATGGCATGATGGCGATGATGCTTACGATGGATGAGTTGATAATGTCATGTTACATTCATATTATAGGATCATGATTTCCCATGGATTCACACCATCTAGGAAAAAGTTGTCAAAGAAAAGATTTGAGACAAATGAACTGAGAGGAAATAAGAGAGTAAATAAGTCCTTCTGTATATGTCTCTAAAAGCATAATCATCACCCTATTTATAGTGGAGTTGGTTTGTATGTTATAAAAAAAGTATTCATTATACACAAATCTGATGAGATTTTTAATCTATCATACTAGTCATCTTCTACCATATGTATTATAATAAATATCATCATGATAACTCATGACATTAAGACCTAATCATATTTTCTTCAAATCTCCCACTTACGGTAATTTTTTTGTTAGCCAATTTGACCATGGGGTGAGTTGATTTTGTTGAGTAAGTTATCGAGCTATCTCGATTCAACATTTGTCTGTTGATTATCGTAGATAGAATATCTGACCATCATCATAGGCATGCTATATGGTCATCATCCTAAGCAAGCAAATTGATAAGGTTCCCCTTTGAGTTACTAAGTTGAGTTGATCTAGCTGAGCAAAATAGCTTTACACCTCTAGAAACTCTCATCCATAATTTTTTTTTTGTTATTCAAATACTTAAAAGTAAAATTGTGAAAAGATAGAATGATAATTTTTTTTAGTAGAGAGGTATGGAGAAAGGTGCCAGGGAGAAAGGCAAGGTTGGATCACCCATCTTTCTTAAAATTTTATTTTATTTCCTCTAGCTTTTTCATCTTTCTTTGGTTGCACTTCTTTCTTGTGAGGATGGAGAATAACTTAAAAAACACGATCACCATTTTAAGGACTAAAATCATTGATGGGATGTTTTTAAAGCTGACGATAGAATACATATATGAAAAAGAAATTATAAAAGCCAAATTTTTTAAGGAAAAGGTAATAACTCCTCAATAGGCGCATTTTTGGAGGCCCCAATTATTTAAATGTTGACTTTTGAGGAAGCTTTGCCAGTGGATCCCATGATTCTTGTGAAATATTTGCTGAATTTTAATTCATCTCTGGTTATGGTAAAGGGAATAAGCGGCTTTTGCTATGCCTTCACAAATCATATATAGGTGAGAAAGTATGAGAATGATTTATAAAATTTATATAAATGAGTATATAGAATTTTAATGAACTTGAATTATATTTACAATCTATTTCAAATACAATAAGCTCATGGGAGGTGATCATGTTGCAAACTAACAATCTTGAAAAGATAAAGTGTGTGAGCTAAACTTGGATGAGGCATCCACCGTTCTTGAGGAGAAAATTGATCCCTTTGATAAAAAATTTGAACAATGAGCTCCCAAATAAGTTTCTATCTCATTAGTTGATGAGACTTATCTTACCACTATGGATGAGAGCTCACCAAAAAATTCATGCCACTCATGAAATTTTATTGATGTTTGACAAGGTGAAGTCTTAATTCCTTAATTGTCATTTCCCTTGCAAATTCATTTCTTAAGAGATTTCTTGTTGCTTCCCTGGCTACAAACTTAATGTTATTGCAAATGGCTTTAGATGTTGACGAGGTGAAGAAAATCTAGGAGCTCTCTTAGGGTTGATCAATTTAAGTTCATCTACTACATTAAACAAGGTCATGTAAACGGACAAGATGACCAAATTGAATGTTGTTTATGAGGAGCTAAAGAAGGAGAGCATTGACATGAATGAAAAGCTCCTAATGCTCTAAAACATGCAAGATTCACCCACTCAACCTAGTTTATGATGGGTAAGAATTTATGCAACTTGTTCTAACTAGATTAATTCCAATGAAGGCTGTCTTAAATACATGCTTTGAATTAGTTTTTTTCATTCTAAGTCATAGTGAATGCTCTCAGTGAAATGAGTGGATTGTGATGAAGAAAATATTTTTTGAACAAAGGAAAAAAAAATATTTGATTCCTTAATTTTGATGTTGATTTAATGAATTTAAATATTCTTTGTAGTTTGTGCAAAATATTCAAAATAAATAGATTTATCATTATGTTTTTATCTTTTTGATAATTACCATTCCACCAATATAAAAAATCATGATAGTTCATAGAAACTCATCGTACCTTGTGAATGGTTTAGTGCTCTCACTCTCAAACTCTCAATTTCCTATTTTTTATATATGATGGCCACCACACTTCTTGCTAGCAGCAAGAAAATCTTTGAGCTTGAGTTGTTTGATCGGTCCAAGATGTCAGACAAGGAAGTGAATTTGATGGCAACTTTGTATTTAACCATATCAATCCAATTTTGCATAACGCAAAATGGAGAGTTCCCTAATACCATCTATATCGATTAAATCTTATTTAACTATGATCAATTTAGGCTAGGACTATGTATGCCTCTCTACTGGGAGCTCATTGACATCCTCAAGCACTATGACATCATATCAATATAGGTTATGCTAAATTTACTAGCGAGAATCAATGCTCTAATGTTATACATGAGGAGGATATAGATTCTCTAGTCCATTGAGCTATTCATATATGTGTTTATAATCAATTTGTATAAGAACATATTCATCCATTTCTACAGGAGTAGGATCAAAGTATCTAGTTTGGAGAGTAAAATTAAAGATTGAAATAGGAAATACTATTAAACCTTGTGTAAGAGAAATTGATCAATCAAAATTTAGCCCAAATAATCTCTATTGGAGAAAATTTTGATAATGTCAACTTCCAATGAGAAGAAGAGAGCCACAACTTTGAGGAATGTGGATTGATCAATGAAATTCTTCATAGTGTTTAACTTCTTAGGGAACATTGGACCATAATTCATTTGCCTTAACCATTTTTTGCTTGAATTTTTGTATTGAGTGTCAGAGCGTGCTCTAGAAGAGCTTGTATTTTTAATCAAAATATATTGTTTGACATCCCATCTTTATGGTGATCAACCATTGGAGAGCGAGGTCACTACTAACTAGGTCATTGCTGCTGAGATAGTGCCAAATTTAGGTAATATTTATTCTCTTAGTTTAAATTTGAAGCAATATTCTCTCAATCATGATACCTATTTATGATCTTGCCGTGATGGATTTGAGAGAAGAAGAAGAGACCTTCCCTCTTTATGTACATCATTATTCCTTACTTTTTCTCTATGTCTCCTAGAGAGGTAGTACTCCAAAATAGGAGAGGGAATTATATATATATATATATATANGAAAGGCACTGTGATAATTGAAGTTATCAATCAAGATGATGAAGCTATCTCTAAGATGGCAAAGGCAATTCATCTTGTTGAGAAATCTTGGACCAAGAAGACTCTAGCAAAGAAAACTCCAATCAAGAAGAGGAAAGGCAGGAAAATTTTGGGCTTGAATAATTATAGGTTGTTAATTGAAATCTTTGTTTCCATGGATTGATATCATGAGGGATCAGAGAGTTGCTTCCCTTTACAAGTAGGCCTGGACCATATATCTAGTCCCCTTCTCTAAATAAAATGATCCAACAAATGGACAAGAAAACAAGATCTTCTTGTGTTATATAGGTGCAAATAACACCAAGATAAATTTTTTATCACATATAAAAATGGGCAAACTGATAAAAATACCTTAGGTTCAAGTGTCACACTTCTCATGCACATGTTCATCTCTTAGTTAAATCATCTTCTTTAATTTGTTGTTCCTTATGCCAAACCTTTTGAGGACCTTATCGATCTTTGTTGAGATAGATGTTTAGACTCAATGTGAGACAAATCATGCACCATGCCTTATAGATCTTATTACAACAGGGGGAGACTTATCATTTGACGTTGATATGTATTTTAAGAGTTTGATGTAGAGGGGTTTCACAACGCTTGAATGTTCCCAAGTCTTCATAATTAGAGGTAAAAGTATAATGTTATATACTTTAATTTCTTTCATGAATTAGGAATAATAGAATTCATATTTAAACATCAAACTTTTTGTTAAATTATAAAGAATAGCCAATTCTTAGAGAAAGTGCTCCAAATTATGAGAGAAGACTCTCAATAGAGATATAAAGAAATTGATTATAATGAATTTTTTTTAAATAATAAAAGAAATTATAAGGATGAACTTGCCTGAGAAACTTCTCCAAGCATTAAGATAAAAGCTACAATAAGAGAAAATAGAGAAGACATTTTAGAGTTACAGGCCTATAAATATTCTTGATAGTTAAGTTATATAAAATACAACATGTTAAAATAATAGTCTTATAACCTAGAAATGACATTAATGCTGACTTTGTTTTTTGCACCTATTCTTCATTCCTTTCTTGAGTGTAAATAGTGTCGTTTCATTCCATTTAGTGTAATTAGTTCGTACTCATTTCTTGAAATATGTAAGAATATTCTTTTGGCTCTAGTGGCAAAGACAAATAAGTAACTGGAAATAGAGGTGCAGGGGGACAAGTTCTCTTAAAGTTATTTATTTATTATAATTCAAATGGAGGATTCTTATTCTACTGGTGCCTGAATGTGGCTTTGGAACATTGGTTCATGCACACAATAATTTCCCTAACAATGTTGCAATAATTTCACTTGTAGATATTGTCAAATTTATCTTAACTTGTATGGTTTTCGTTAGAGTGAGTTTTGCACTTAGTTACAAGTTAGTTCCATTTTTATTTGATGCTCTCAAAAAGTTTTGAGAAAAGGCACTACTTCTTTATAACACTGACCCACTTTTTCTCCGACATCTTTGAACATGGTTTGGATAGAAATGGGTTGATGACATGCAACACTAGTATATTGTTGAGGTATTTAAGTTTAATTGTTATAATAAATTTATATTGTTTAAGTATCAATTATACTCACAAATTAAGCATAATAAAAGTATTTTTTTTTATTCCAAACCTATGTCTTGCATTATTTTTACTTGAATGGTCACAAATGTATATTTAAATGATGGAAAATTATGTTTGTAGCCTATAGCCATCAAATTCTAATGTGTACTATCTCGCATTATTTACTTTTAGTTTCTCACTTTTATGCTATATGTTTAGAGCAACTTTTTGATATACGATTGAAATAATTTAGTTTAAAATTATGTATTTAAGGTGTGATCTAATAATAAATATTTTTTTCTTTATGAAATGAACTCTCTTAGGTGAATCGTATGAGTGTCATCGATTGTTAGTCAGCTCCTCTAATCGCCTCTCAAGAATTATCTAAAAATATAGTGTACTTGATTAAACCATCATCATATTAAATTCTTTTATCGATGAGCTCAGATGCAATCAAGTTCTCTCAAATTCAGTTATGCATTTACATTAAATTGTTCTATGGAATAGATATAATGATCAACTTTATTAAGTGATGGTTGTCCTTCTTTAGGGACCTCCGACTCTCCTACAATTTTTTTTATTGAGAGCTTCTTGAGCTACTACATAATTTTGCTAGGTGTCTTTTGTTAAGTGATTGAAAACATGTGTTATGTAGGGTATTTTTAGCACATTGCTATTCTATTTTATGATTTTTATGATATTTTGTTAGTGTTATTTGTAGGAATACATCAGGATAGAAAAAAATTGACGGATTTTATAAAGTGAACATAATAATAGTATACCACTACAACACTATTGTGACAATGCTCTAGTGCTGGACTCAATGCCCTACCACCACTAATGTAGCACTAAAACACACAAAGGAGCTTTTTTCATATAGAATCCTAAGAGCACTAAACCATGATGCCACTTATGGCACCCCATTTCTGTATTATCAGCGCTATGAGGCTTGGTTAATAACACCATAATGTTAAATCCAGTATCCAAAACATGAGAGCTCAACACCATGGTGCATAGAATGTAGTGCCCTAGTGCCCATTAAAGTGCCATGGTGGCACAAGGTTAGTTTCACCCCATTTTGATGGTTTGGATGGTAGTTTTTGTACAAAACTCATGAAATGTTTTGTAATGATTTATGGCATAAAATGTTGGCTTATAAAAGAGAAACATCAAACTTTGTTAGTTAAGTGTTGCTGAGACGAGAATGTTTAAGTATGTGGCTGAGTCGACCAACATCGGGCTGTCGACAAAGCCATCCGATGAGGGATGGTCAATCATACCGAACTTTATCAGATGGCTGGTCAAACCAGCCAACGGTTGGCAGCCTACCTATGATGTGGTCGAAACATATGATGTGGTCGACTGGTCAAGCTAACCAACGGTGACCAACCAAAAAAGGTTGTCGACCCAAAAAGAAGCATGATAAAATAATATCATGTTAACTTTTCTAATCAGGCTAGGATTACCGATAACTTAAGAATGTTAGGGGCAACTCCTACCAAAACTAGTAAATAGTATCATCGTTCCTATCCCCTCTCCTTTTTTAGGATCCTCAAGGTAGGAGATGTTATTCCAAATCTCACTTTGTATCCCTCGCTTAGAACACATAAGTAATGTCGTCATCGCCCTCGCCACCTAGACCTCTGACTTACACAAGCTCGGTAATCCATATGTGGCATTAACAAATTCCCCCAATTACTCATAAGGATTTGAATACCTTATGTAAGACTCAAATCCTTGAGCATTAGGCTACAAATGTAGGATACGTAGTGTAGGATATTTTATTGGAAGTGTGAATTAACGGGTCCTGAGTCACATCTTGGTGGGTTTCTAAGACTTTGAGGATGATTTTCTTCAACAAAGTATTATAGGTCTGAATGTCCTTCAAAATATCTAAGAGATTACAAAACTGTTCGGGGCATAACCCTAAAAATCTTTTAAATCCTTTAAACTATTTCGAGTTCATTTGGACTTATCATCTTATTGAATTAATCATCCCTAGTTAGAATAGGATTTAGTTATGGTGTTTTAACTTATGCTCAATAAACTTTAATGTTTTAATTATCCCATGAGTAGGGTAACTAGACGTTCATTTGATGTTTCATTTGGGAATTATTATTAGGGAATCCTCACCTCTTTAATCGAAATTGATCTTGTAGTGTTTTAAAGATGTTATAATTGATTGTATTTTCTTTTATGAACCACATTAAGTGATTCTAGGTCAAGCCTAGTTCACTGCTAAGCTCTTAAATATCTTAAGGGTATAAATGAAATGAACTTAATTCTTGTTAAGAGTGTATTATCACCAATTTATTTGTTTGGGGATTTAAATTAGTGGGTTATTATCTCCCTAGATCAAGCCCTTCACATTAGGATCATCCAACTTAATTAACTTCCAAACCACAACAATTTAGAAAATTACATTTTTACCCTTTATATAGTTAATGACAGACTTGGTTTCTACCTTTTAACCCTTTATGTTTCAATCATTTAAGAGAGTTAATTATGATCAATATTACGCATTTACCTTTTGGTTTAACCTAAATCTTAATTAAAGTTCAAAATTCCATGATTATCATTTTGCTCCTAAGGTTTTTCACTTCTGTCAATTTAACTCAAATGACTTTGAAACCTTGTTGTTACCCTACATATGATTAATTAAAATATCAGAGGAGAATTTATTTTTTTTTTATTTAATTTTTAATAATTATCTGGTTTAAAAATAACAATTTTCAATAGTAATTAATTTAACCAACTAAGACATACCTTCTTTCCTTAGGAATTTTTTAGGAGGTTCACCTAGGTTAGAGGACTAATAGGAATAATTTTTGTGCATTTTTTAATTATATTTTCAATTTTCCAATTTTTAGTTGATTTTGATGACTAAATAAAAAAATATATTTTTATTTCAATTTTTTTTATATTTTTCATAAGTCTCTCTAACTTCATATAACTCAAGAAAATAAATTTAATATTTTTTGTGATTTTTATTCCATTTTTTATAATTATTTTATTCACAAATATAGAAAAATACAATTAAATAATAAAATATATCTTTACATTTTCAAACACTTTTTTGAGTTATTCTCTGTGGTTTGATATTTTTGATAATTTGAAGTATTTTCATATTTTTTCTTAAAATTTTTTTATATTTTTAAATTAAAAATGCCTAAAATTTATTTTTTTAATCTTAAATTCAACTTTATTTTTCTTTAGTTCATCTAATCTCAAAGAACACTTCAAATCAATTTTCATAATTTTATGATTTTTATTTTAATTTATATAATTATTTTATACCAAAATTTTTATTTACTTCAAAAATAAATTTTTATATTAAAAATATTTTTTAATATAAATTTCAAATTTTTACAGAGGCCTCCTAATGTGATTACCTTCAATTTGGCCTATTTTGATGATTATTTGAATTATTTTATATTTTTCCAAATTTTATTAATTTTTATTAATTTTTAAATAAGAAAAATACATTGAGAAATTCTTAAACCTGACATTTATTTTTCTTAAGATCATCTGACCACAGCAAACCTACCTAAGTTGATTTTATATTATTCTGGCCTTTTACTTATTTTTTATAATCTTTTTAATTAAAATAATGTTAAATATCTTAAAAAATAGGGCTTTTGGCCATAGAGGTGTTTTCTAGTCTTGAAAAAATCAGAGAACACTTCTAAGCTCACAAGGAACAAGCTCTCAAAATTTCATTTAATCTAAATAATTATTTAACTATTTATGATTTAATTTCTCTTTGGAGTATTTAATTAATTTACAAATAAATATAAGGAAAACATTTTTATTTTTAGTTTAAATTTTTTTCCTCTATTCGCGAGTATTTTTATTTTATTTTAAAGATTTTTCTACACAAATATATGAATTTTTAAAGTTTCTGAAATAATTTAAATAAAAAATACCATGTTTCATACTTATCCAAGTCAGCATCACCTCATCCTCGACGTCTTTGAACTCACATGTGTCGTGTTGTGATTGGTTGCACTTTCCACGCCAACTGCTGATTTGGCCCACTATTTCCTATCCATCTCCTTGTCTGACACAATCTCGTCAGTTTGTCGAATACAGGCGGGAATGGACGACATCGGTTCATCGTCCCTGCTAGCCCTAAACCCAGAACCATTCATGTTATAACCCTAATATCTCGCTCGATACTCAACTAAATCGCATGGGATTTGTTCATACACCATCTAGGTGAAACCAACCTATCTATATGATTAAATATGCACGAAATACAAACTTTCTTCATAAAGGTCAAAACTGAGGCAAAATTTAGGGATTTTGAGTTATACCTACTTTTGCCCAAGAAGTGAGGCCTCAATTGGGTTTGTTCCTAAGCTTCTCCTTGAGTCCACGAACCTCCTCAAAGTGATGTTTCGAGCTATGGTCAAGCCTAGATATGTTCTAGACCAAAGGGTGACTCTGGCTTTCTCTTGAGCTATGGTAGAGGGCTCGGGAGGGGGGCCTTTGAATTGAGGAAGTGGCTTAAGGGTCTAGGGAAGCTTATGGATGATTAATTTGAAGTTTTGAGTTGTTTGATTCCTAGGTCGAGAAATGCCTTGGATTTCAGTAGTGAAATTGGGCTCTGGTGATGGTGGGAATGAGTGGTTGAAGATGGTTTGATTAAGCTTAGGATTACTATGAGAGGCTTTGGAAGCAATTTCACAGAGTTTCCACAAGGATTTTGATGCTCCTCTATTTTGGCTATGGAGGGGGGAAATTTATAATCTCGACCAAGGGGGAGGCTCTGGGCTATCATTGATCGGTGCAAGTTAGCTTAGGTGGAGGGTAGTTGGTCAATTAGGGATTACCACATTGGATGGGTTCAATATGGTGTTTAAGCAATGGTGGAGGTTCTCGGTTTTTGGTTTTCCAAGAACTAGAGTGGTCGGCCATGCCAGTGGTGGTGGCTAGCTAGCTCAAGGAGGTCAGGAAGATTAATAAATGATTCCCAAGTAGATTTACCAATGTCATTTTCTAGAAATAGAAGTTATTAGAAAAAAAGTACATTGTAATTTAAGTTAACATAGATTTATTTTCCAATTATATATTCTTATTGACCATTATGTAAATCACTTTATCTCTTTTTTATTTGCATTTATGGTAGTATCATCATGATCTTTTTTTTTAGATTACTACATGTGCTCTACTAAAATAGTGATAATATTTTTTTGGAACAGAAGCTTATTAATAAGGCGATGAATATATATTATGGCTTAAAAAAAGTTTACAAGTGCTTGTTTAAAGAATCAAATATAAGTATATGGTTTATAAACACAATGAAGTTAATTTGCCTTGACATCTATCCTAAGTGGTAACACATTTTATTGCATCAACCACAATATATATCACAAGATGAAAATGGCTTGTATAATGCCACCCTTGTTGATGGCATGATTTCCTTGTTTCCTATTTTGTGGGATATTGTGCAAGTAACTTCCTTTGATTAGCTTCTTTCAAAAACTTAATGATTGATCTCATAGCGTAGTTACTCGAGATATAATCCATATGATTTTTATGATGGTCTATCGTACTAGAAATATTCACTTCGTTGAATGGTTGACATAACTATGAGTAGAAAAAAAATCACCTTAGAGAAAATTAGCTAAGTATATTACTAAAACAATATAAATTGATCCAAGCAACCTTGGGCCTTTTCATCACCAACAAACTTTGTGAAGTGGAAAGATTCAAGGGGGAGTTTTAAGGTGAAATGGTTAACCCATATAAACAATGATGAAAACCAAAAATTTTTAATAATTTTGACAATTCCTTTGACTTATCATTTGATCATGGTAGTCAGCATTATCTTCATAAAAAATTTTGGATATTGCGAGTCTGTTTAGGACAGCTGTAGTTTATCGAATAATCTGCTGATAAGTTAGGTGCGGTGACTATTACAAATTTTTATTTTTTTGGAAAAGTCAGACCGTTACTAATAAGCTCCAACAACACCTAGATAGGTGCGGTGTGAAAATGTTGTTTTCTGCGTTTCGAAAACGCATAAGCTGCCAAAACACAGTTTACCCAAACAGGTCATGTACGTTTTCAAAATGTCACCACACCAAATAAGCTGCCCCAAACGGGCCTGCATGTTTCCATTGATAATTATTGCAATGAAAAAAAAAATTGTCAGGGTTTATTTGTCATATTCCTTCTATGGGTCTAAATATGAGAAGCATGTTGTTACTAAATAATTGACAACATATTCATTCTAACAATATGAATCGCTCAAATTATTGGTGAGAGAGACAAACTTAAATCGGAACAACATCTAGTTTTATACTACATTATATAATATTAAAGACATATGGTGCAAATTTAAACATGTTATAATTGCCAATAAATTCAAAATATTTTTAGTTTTTAAGTCATTTAAAATAGAATATTAACGTAATTTTGATGCAGATATAATTTAATATGAACTTTAATTAAGAAGATGAAAAAATAAAAATCAATGTTTGACCAAATTTATCACGAGTCAACTATTTCTAATCTAAGAAATTATGTTTATTAATGAGGGTAATTTCTATTTTCTATTTTATTTTATTAATAATTTGATTCAAAATATAAATATATTTCATTGTTTTAAATTTATTTTTAAGTGCTTTTAAAAGTAAGTTGATATTTTTTTAAAACCAAAAAAATTAAAAATAAATTAAATTATATTGAACAAATATATTTTAAAAATAAAACTAAAAATGAAATAAAATAAAATAAAAAAAGGATCCTAAACATACTCAACATTTGCATGGCTCAACATCTCTCACATGGGAAAAAAAATATTACATTAGGAGTGGTGATGCAAAACTCATCAGGACTCCAATCACAATGTATCATGTGTACGGTTCGGTCTCGTCATGCACTAAACTATTTAGTTTTTTATATTCATTAGGGTCGGACCGTACAAGCGGTTCATTGTGACTGGAGTCCTGGTACAGTTTTGCATCATTACTCTTGATGTATATTTTTTTTCTCACATACGAACTCTCTACATCAATCAACGAACATGCCAATAAAATATATCAAGTATTATACGCCAATAGTTCAGTGTCTAATGAATATATTAGGGAACTATCCACTCTTAAATATAATTCATAAGCCACCTGTGGAAGTTTCAAATATATGCGATTGTTCATTTCTCATCAAATTATATAACTATCCATACCTAAATTTGACCGTTGGACTGACCTGTAAGCTTTTCAAATGTCGCTATATTAATAGGCTTGGTCGGATCACTAAATTTTATATTATCAGGATCTTGCCAACCCAATCAAAACAATATTAAAGTATACATAAATATAATGATTCCTTACTAAAAGCTGTTTAGACTAGCCTGTTAAAGTATGTGACAAGCCTAATATTATGTGACATCTTAGAGGGGAGTATGAAATTTTTTTGTTAACAATGACTTAAATTAATGGTTTTTAACATATAGTATATTGCATCTTTTTTTTTATTTTTGGAAATACAAAGATAAATATAGAGTGAAAACCATACCAAAATTGTTAGATCTATTGTTAATCTCTTTAACATGAAAGCTTGATATGTGTACATATAAAGAAATTTTAATTAAGGTTGGGGTGCAAAGATTGTTTCATATTTATGCTAACAATTTATTGTTTGCTTCACCATATTGTTTTCAAGCATGCTTGTTGAAAAATAATATGTATTTTTTTAAAGCAATTCTTCTTCAAGTTTAAACAGAAATTATGGAATAAAAAAGGTCAAGACATATTATTTAATCAGCAAAAGTATTGAGAAGTGATGCATGTTAGAGGAATCATGATGGTAGAGTAATGAATTATCGTATGTGTTGCTTGAAAATCCAACACACACACATATAATTAAAGAGAGGTAAGTTGGACGATACACATTAGTTGTCTAAGTGGAAAACCATAGAAAAAGAAAAAAATTTGGATGCCTAGTCCAGTAGAAATAATCTACCATGAATGGAGAGTACGCATGTTCACTTTTCTCCTTCATTACATAAGATTCACAAATATGATCATTGCAAATGTACTACATGAATTCATCAATAAAAGTCCTAGTCAGGCTGTAATTAATTTTGGTCTCGGTGATAGCGGGTTACAATAGCTATAGTCGATTATTATAGATCTAGAAGTTTGTCGTGAAAGTTGTAGACAATAGCTATAGCACCACCTTGTTGTATAGACTGTAGTAGACTGTCATTGTAGTAGTTAGTCATGTGAATCGCAGATGGTTGAAATTATAATGTTTGATCTCAACTCTATGCCTTAATCTGCGGGTGAAACTTACAAGTGATATTTTAAATAATTACAAGTTCCTCCTTGTACTTATAGAAGTATGTAGTTTTAGTATAATCAAAGCATCAACAAAAGTAGACTATATAAATTTGGATCTGACATGAAGTTCTACAACATATTGTAGTCATCCCATGTTTCAAAATGTGATAGAGAATCTTTTGTATGGAACTACTGACACATAATGTTTGGAAATATCTGCACATTATCACTCAACATGAGAATAGATCCTAACGATAATAAAATCTCCATAGGTCCTACAAACTCGTTGGGTCTTCTAATCTCGAGCTATGTATCATACATAATATCGCATTAACTAAGGAATGAAACTATGCAGAATACTCAAAGAAATTCTTGATGATATATCTATAAAGGAATATAATCAACTTTCTCATAAATTTTGACCATGTCGTTGTTTTTCACATAGCCTGGTGGCAAGATATATCAAGAAATCATCCTCTTAATCTTTCCTTTTAAGATGGGAGAAAAGTTTTCTACATCTTTATGTTGAATAATGCTACGGATCCCTTCATTATCATCAGCATAGTTATAGTTAGACTTCCTTTCATTCACTTTTAAGGTTCATAATAAGTTCTTTTCAGTATTTTCTAGCTCTTTCTCTATCTCTTATGTCATGTACACATTGAACAATCATCTATTCCTCATGTTAGTGTGGAGCTCTAATCCTTTTAAGATGTTCATTTTTATTCATCCTTTGGAAGTGTTCAAAGTCCTACTTCTCAACATTCTTAAACATTTCGAAGTCATCTTCTGATATGAGCTATTACGGTGCAATTTTATAAACAAACTATGGTACACAATAATCTATAATTGTAATCACTTATATATGTACTTACTCATCTACCTTAATAAATGGTTTTGGTTCTTTTATCTCTATCTCCCTTCTAATAGTTTAATACCTCTTTTACAGCCTTCAAATATAGTTCTTCCTTTGGGTCTTCCTCAAAAGTAAAGTATTAGGAGTGTTTAGTGGCTCCTCCATAGCTAGAATGTCCTCTAAGACTATATATGACCCTAGTATCTAAATTATATGCACCATCAAACCAGTTCTACTGTTTATTACAGTCTATTTAAACTGACCATTTTCTAATATCATACTTACTATCTTAACCATAGATTCAAGAACTGGCTTCTTATATTGGATGTCATCCTAATTATTTATATTGATAGATAGCCAATCATATTCATCTTCTTTAGTTCAAAGCTAGGCCTAATTTGATGATGGCCCCTTAAAATTGTTGGCCTTGATTAAGTGTGAGATGTATATCATCAGTGAATGATAATATTAACTATTACCATGTTAAACAAAGCTATGTTAGAATTTACCATGGGTTTTATTTTATTTATGTTTTTTTTTAATTTGTGATTTAACATTTTAGAGTTTTGTAATTGCTTTTTTTTTAGATTAGAGAGATAATTTAGTAGAAGGGATAAATCATATATCTTGAAAAGGAATTTGATTTGAAGAACAACTTTTGTGTTTTGTATCTTTAAGATTTAGTTTTAAGAAAAAAATAATTGATCTTTTATTAAATATTGAAGTTAGTTATAGATATGTTATGTTGGTGCATTATAGAACAAAACTTTATTTCTAAATTGTGTTTTTAAACATTACAATACATAATATATTTTCTAATAATGTCTATTTATTAGGGATAGGATTTTTCCTTTAGAGTTCATTAGTTGATATGATCCCCTATAATATACCTTCGTTATTAAGAAGGTACATTCCCAAGTTGATTAAAACTTACTTTTCATGTTATGATAGACTAAAATTGGCCTCTAAAGAACTAACACAAACTCTCTTACTTGAAAAGTTCTCAGGCGACCCACATTGTAGTGAGCTTGAGTTGTTTTAGCTTTGTGTGACTTGAAATCTTGTTGGGCCAATGAAGGCTTTACTTTTAAACTCTCAAGTTTCTCTAGATAGAACTTAATTTTTATTTTTATATAATATATTTGTCAACCACTACCCTTACTGAAGGGAGTTAAACCCTCAAAGTGAATACAATTTTACACATATACACTGAGGCATAGAGTGTATACTGGGTTTGAGTTTTGAATGTTATTTCATATGCTCATAAATCATATATTAATTTTCCATGTCATTATTTTTTTTGTTATTTTTTAGTTTCTTTTTTAATAGTTAAAATAAAACTTTATTAAATGTCTCTGCTAATCCATTTTTCTTTTGATAATATATTGTTGAATACCTAAAATCTATTCCATGTCACCTAAAGAAGTTATGAATTTTGGTGCTCTTAAAGGCATAACCATTGTTGGATATTATTCACTCGAGAACATTGAACGTATATATGTTTATGGTTCATAAAGAATTTAAGCATTTGATGTGCTTCTATTTCCCATAGCTTGCTCACTTGGAAAAGTAGTTTGTTGCTGCTAAAATAAATGTATGCTTTGAAGGAAGGAGTATCGATAGGACCAACTATGTTTGTACCTCAACATTCGAAAGGACACGATGAAATAAATATGCAAAGAATATTTTGAGGCTGTTATAAATTCACACCATGTATCTGACATTGATGGCATTTATGCATGTGCATGCGAGCAATGTCCATGCAGTCTATTATCATTATAAGCTAGTAAAATTTTCCATTTTTTATCTTTGTTTTTATTTTTTGACCAAAATGGTGAACACCGCACATGCCAAAATATACTTCTCTTATTATTTTATGCTCTTATTTATCTTTTACAGCCACATCTGATCCTCAATCATATCTTATGAAAATGCCATGTATTTTATTTTATAGGCCAAGAGTTTGCCAGTGTTTATCATACATTTTCCCCCATAGGGTATAAGAATAACATCATATTGATAATTTACTTGTAGAGCCTCATTTTTTACTAATAATGCTAGTGGTGTTTTGGCTTAAGAACCTTATAAATTCGGTCAATCTAATTTATTATCATTTATTAATCTCTGAATATCTTAATATATGTTACTTCCATCAAAATTTGTACTCTAGATCGATAATCAGAGCGTAATATTATACCATTATTTTTTCATGGTTCTTATATTTGTTTAGACGAGCAGATTAGTCCTTGATTTAGAGTTATAAATGTCGAACCAAATCCTACTTTGCTAAGGATAAATGATTGAGGTACGTCGCCTTTATACAAAGATGATGAACCATCAAAATACATCTTCCATTTGCATTTCGCTTTTTAATCTAAACTCGTGAATTCATCATTGTGAAGGTTATTATTTAGCAGTGAATTAGAAAGAAGAAGATGTGTTGCTAAGAGGTCAGTGAATCCTTAACCTTTCACAACATGCAGAGGGGAGTAAAGGTTATATTAAATTGTAATAAGAGCATCAAGCACCTTACTAATATCTCAGATAAATTTGGTTGAGTCATTAAGTATTTTAATTAATTAAAATTTGAGATAAGGTTGATCTTATGAGAAAGCATGTAGTATTGAAGTTCTTAGAACATAAATATTATGGCTAAATAATGCTTTTATATTAGTAGATACTTCAACTCTTCAAGAATTAAAAGAAGAACTAAATAATTAAGTGCATTCACTTTGTTCTCTTCAGTATTTTTGGCTATTAAAGCTCCAAGAGATTCATCTAATGCCATAGCGTAAAGTATCAAAGGTTTTCTCCGATTAGGGACTACTACAACAAGCAACATTATCAAATACTATTTAATACTTTTGAATGCATTTTAAAATTTATTGTCCCATTGGAGCATGGGGTCCCTTTTGGTCAAGATAACAAATAGTTAACACCTCCCAAAATATTGGATATACAGTGCCTGAGATATGTCAGCCTTTATTAAATGATCTAAATTGAGTTATGCTTTTGGGAGGCAGGATCTTCAGAATGGCTTTAATCTTCTATGGATTAATCTCAATCCTATTTTTTCTTATTATAAATCACAAGAATTTTTTGAAGCCACTCCAAAGGCATCATTTTGAGGTTGTAGAGACCATACCACTCAAAAATAATTCTCAAATTAAGAAAATGTTCTTCCTTTTCTTTAATTTTGATGACAAAATTATCAACATATCATTCAACTTAATTATGGATGAGTTTTCAAAAAAACTTTATTCACGACAAGTTGGTACGTAGCACCAGCATTTTTAAGACTAAAAGGCATAACCTTATATCAATGAATTTTTTATGGAAGTTTGGAATGCAATATACTTTTTATTTCCATCTTTTTAGTTGTAATCAGATGACACATCCATAAATGAGATTATTGTATGAAAAAAGACAATGTCGACCATGAGTTCAGGTATAGGCAACCTGAACTCATCTCTTGGACATGCCTAATTTAGATATCTAAAGATGCATGCACAAATTTGATCATTCATTTTATTAACTAGCACTATGCTAATTAGCTATGAAGGATGCTTCTCTTCTCATATAAAGCTAGAGCCAATCAATTTCTTAACCTTGATTATTACTTATTGTTCTATTTCTAAGTTCATACACAGAGAAGCTTGCTTCACTGGAAAAAAATAAAGTTCTATTTTGTTTATGAGCTAATATGTGCATCCCACCATGGCTGCAAGCAGCATTCCTTATAGTTAGAGATAAAATTGATTTGACTAGGTCGTTTAATACATTTTAGCTCAATAATGTACTTACAAATACGTTTTTGGCAACAACTTTTGATGCAACACATATAATATGACTATTTAAAAATTATTGGACTACTTTTCATACATAAATTGCTCGCCATAGTCCAAAACATCCATAAAAATCACCGACGAGCACGTTCTCACACAAAAAAAAAACCTGCACGCTTTTGTTGGCATCGATTTTAATATAATGCATATATAGTATTGGTAATGTATCATGCCTTTACACTCTCATCTATTTAGAAAATGTGGTAAACCAAGATCTAGCAGAATTAGAAATACAATGAATAAAATTAGAAAAACTAACACACAACTACGTAGTATTTAAAAGAATACCCGTCGCAGCAGTGCAATGTGTCCCAATTATCCAAGTTCAAAGAAGTAGTTGAAGTAAACTATCATATAACACTTTTTTTTTCAAACTCATGATTTTTTTAATAATGATACAATGATGGTCGAGGGCAATGGTATGGGAGGTTATTGTCGTGCTAGACATATTTTGACCCAAGAAGAAGTTGGCCCATCAATAGCAAAATCACCTCCAAACATAGCCTCACTAGGAGCACCTCATAGAGCATCAAACCCCGATCAGGTAATATACGAATTTTTTCTTTTAAATAAAGTTGAATATAAATATAATATCATCTTAATTATAATCTCTTATAGGGGACGATACTTAAGACCACCAGTAATGTGTCGAGACATGTGATTGGCCAGTTCACAACCCACAATTCATTCAAACATCACAAACTACGGGTCTTAATTCTATTCAACACCTACAATTTATCAGGCTAGAACATCAATTGGTAACTGCAATGGTGGAGTGATGGTGTCCATGACTAACACAATTTCATTTACCTATTCGCAAGATAAGTATATCTTAAATTGTATGTAATTCATATTCTTATGGTTAATCACATGATAAGAAACTTTTATTATTTCACCGGTGAGATGACTATCACGCTACAAGATGTATAAATTATTATTGGCATTATGGTGGAGGGATAGACCCTAATTGGCCCTAGTACCGTTTGCCGAAATTTACGTTGGCCGAGTTGGATGTTGTGATGAGTTGTTGGGAAGATGGTTAGACCTGAATGAGGAGGTACATCAACCTGAAGAAGAAAATATCATCGTAATCTTTGGTATGGTCCACTCTCAATCCCATATAATTATACCTCTTTGTTGGCTAAGATGGACTTTTTAGAGATAATTTTACGATGGATTAGAGTATCCCATTTTTTTGTGTCCTACTAAGGTATATATTTTATATATGATAGGCTGTTTTTTTTACTTCCTGACACATCAAGATCATGCATATATTTGTAATATTGATCATTACTTGAGGATTTAGCTGTATTTTCATAGTATTTATTAGGAGGAGCTATGTTATCATATTTGTATAGAGAGTTAAATCTATCCATGAAGCCTACTCGTGTTAATATAGTAGGATGTTTACACCAAAGTACAACTGTGTTGCTAGGAGCAGTTTCATGTGGGCAGGCCGACTCTTCAAAGTTCCTACTGTCAGGGGTTAAATCTCATAAGATATTGGGATTCAGCTAAATGTTATGTAAACTAATAATTTCTTAATAGATACATGAAAACTTCATGAAAACTTTTCCCCAGAAAGAAAAGCCATCCAAAAGTCATGTTATTTAACATGCTGACTTGATTTTGATTAATTTTTTTTACTTTAATTTAAATCAATTTTGAACTTAATATCAATTTCAGCCATAATTTATTTTATCTGTTTTATCAATTACCTGCACAGTCCTACATCGTTGCCGGCTCCCACATTTTCATAGATTTCGGTCTTCACTAGTTAAATTGATTCTTGATCGAGCAAATTAAAGGGGTGTTTGGTATGGATTTATTTTAAAAAAATGTATGGTTCAATTAAGGTTAAATTCAATTAATTCCATTTTTTTTTCTGAATTTAACCTTTTGAATTTGATGAATCTAAATTTACAGGATTTCTTAAATCCTATTTAAATTAAATCCCTGTAGCTTCTCAGCTTCTCAGCTGCAGCTGCGTTGCCCCAGGAAACAGCTGTGGGGAAGCAACTGCGAGAAAGCTGACTGTCTGTTTGGTGCAACTTCGTGAAACCAGCTGTCGAACAGTTGTTTATAAAAAAAAGGCCATACTGCCCATGTTTGATAAAATTGTTTAAAAGAAGAGTATAACAATCATTTTTTTGGAACTTTAGTAAGCCCCCAAAGTGCTAATAACTTTTGTTTATGAATAAGAACACATATGCAACACAATCTTATGTATTTACATATCTAACACATAAACTTTGAAGTTTTATGAATATTTGCATAGCCCCCAAAGATACAACACATCAGTTACAGATAATAATTCTACGCCTTAAATACTTCCTTGTAAGTGGAATATATATGACAGAGTTCACTATCATGGAAACAATGGTTGCTACATCTACAAACGATATGTGATAGATATGTAAATAAACAGGAATTCAAGTGTATGCATGTAAATGAACCCAAAATAAAATCTTACAACAACATAAACCACTGCATTAAAAAATGTTTGAAACAACTAGAGTAGAGATATTATTCAGCTTTAGCAATAAGAAGCATGTCCGGTTGAATAAAAATTATGTATTTACGTTTCTAACACCTAAAATCTTCATTTCGACTTTCAGCAATAAGAAGCATTAAAATTGGTGGTATTTATGTGAATGCCCCTACAAATTTTATATGAATGAAGCTCCAATTATCAAAAAATGTTTTGAATTCAACGATGCAGGTAGAGCCACATAAACGTAACGAATTTCCTGTATCCTAACTAGAAAGGCTCCAGCAATCCACTATTCAAGGGAACCGAAAAAAAATGTAAGAGTAATTGGCTCATCAAGCTGCAGCAATCCACTCATTGGGTGGCAAATGTAAAAGAATAATAAAAGTTAACTCCATATAACTGAACCAAAAAAATAAGAGGAATGAGTCCTCTTTCCCAGACCAAAAAATCATTCTTATAAGCAGTTAATAACCAAGCATTTGCGCACATACCACCTAACTCTCTTATATTAACAGATTTATCAATTACGCAAGATCAGATGGTATTTGGCCATCAATCATTTTCATTTTATGTTTTCAAGATAAATTCAAGATCCCATAATAGGCTCCATGGAAGCATAAAGTCCTTCCATTCCGTAGTCATTAAGAAATGCATAACACAATCAACAAATTGCCAACTACCAAATGCAGACACCAAGCAGTTTGACAACCAACGCTCATTTGAAAAGTAGGAGAAAATAGCTAAAAAAAATCATTAGCAAATAGCAGAAAATTGCAAAAATTGAAACCAATTATCATTAGCAGAAAATTGCAAAAATTGCAACCAACGATGGAAACATATAAACCTTGTCATTCCCATGGAATTTATAAGGCTGCACCTGCTCTACCAAACTTTAATCCTCCAATACTTGTATGAAAATATGGAAGAATTCCTTTGTGCTTGCATATTTAACACCTAAACTTTAATAATTGCAAGGAAAGCAATGAAAAGTATTTGGATGGAGATATTCCAAATACATTTCTGTAAGCAATTATGTGCTATGTATGTAATGCACTCAAAGGCAAGCTCAATTCCCATAAAAACATTTCTGTATTTAGATGCAGATATTCCCTACAACTAGCATTGAATTCCCAAAAGAAAAATCTTCA
This sequence comes from Phalaenopsis hybrid cultivar, assembly GCA_002079205.1. NCBI lineage: Eukaryota > Viridiplantae > Streptophyta > Magnoliopsida > Asparagales > Orchidaceae > Phalaenopsis > Phalaenopsis hybrid cultivar. Next base: position 29,087 of record JXCR01129318.1, read on the forward strand.
CTAAACTGCTAATGCACATCAAGCAAGGAAGAAACGTAGTAACTCTGCATGCCTGTAAAAGGATCTTGAGGCTCTAAACTTGGATTTTCCCATTAAAAATGCAAAGGAACCAACTCTCAAAAAATTGGAATGAACGGAAAATTGGAATTAACGGACCAAAGGAGGCCAGGAACGTGGGAGGAAGAAGGAANAAATGAACGGAAAATCGGAATTAACGGACCAAAGGAGACCAGGAACGTGGGAGGAAGAAGGAATCGAAGCTGTAAAGGGAGAATCGTCGTTTGTTATCCAAAAAAAAAAAGGAGAAGAAACAAAAAAAAGAGAAGGAATATTACTGCAAGAACTCCGAAGAAGAGGAAGAAGAAGAAGAACGGGACGGTCGAAGGCAGCGAAGAAGTCCTGAAGAAGGAAAACGGGGTCGAAGGAAGATTTTTGGTGCGCAGGAGGGCGGTGTGCGGCTAGGGCAAAGGTTTCGTGGCGGGAGGGGTAAAGCGATAATATTCGCTAGGGAAAAGCCGGCAGCTGGGTATAACCCGCGGCCCAACTTTCGCTCGGATTCTTCGAAGCCATGCCGCTGTCGTCGCGCCAAACGAAAAAAAAAAAAAAGAAAATAGCGGCCCCGGTTCTTCGAAGCCATGCGCC
>JXCR01129318.1:29754-47023 GCA_002079205.1 Phalaenopsis hybrid cultivar
AAAGAAAATAGCGGCCCGTGGCCGCGACGCGACAAAAAAGTCGCGCCAAACAGACCCTAAACCTAAAAGAAATTTTTTGCTCGATTCAAGTTTGAATGTAAAGCAAATAAAGCTAACCTATAACAATTTGCCGCCAAGCTCAAATTCAAATAAATGGACTTTGAGGTTTAGGAAACTTCTTTTGTCCGAACTATAAGAAGACATTAATAGAAAGTTTAGCAAGACTGTAAAAAAAAAATAATGGCAAATAAAACTATATTGTAATGCTTGACCAGAGGATGTTCAGCCCAAGTTATGAATTTAAACATAGATAAACTATCTCAACTAAAGAACTTTTTATTAAGCGTAAAATAGATGTAGTCTATTTCAAAAACATTACATTACCAGGATGATTGTGAAGAGTGCCGCTACCCAATAGCCTGCAAGTTGAAGAATTATAATGACATTTCGTTGGTATGAATAAAAGCTAGTTAGGATGTTTGTTCTTCAACAACAATAACTCAATTATAGAACTAAGTTTGTTCGAGTTCTACATGACCTACATGAGAAAGAAACATCATTCTCGTGAAACACAATATATTTATTTACACATTATGTAATAGGAAAGAAACAATAGGACGGGCTTATGCACCATCTCATCCATCATCATCAGCATGCCAAACTTGGTTTTGCAGCACAAGGAAACAATATATAATCTGATGCACTGCAAACTGTCTTCAGGCTGAATGCTTATTGCTCGGTAGTAGTAAAAGAAACACTTCCCAGACTACGTTTGGTGGAGCTTTATTTATAAGACTTTATTAGAAAGTTGTGTTTCAACAAGTCATTTTNTTCTCACCATTCCTGAAAACGTACATGCCCAAGCCCTGTCTTCGACCTTCGTGCCATGCCCCCTCATATCGGTGTCCATTTGCGAAACGATAAACCCCAAATCCATGCATTTTGCCTGCAAAATATTCTCCAGCATAGGAGTCTCCATTCCTGAAGGTGTAAAATAAACATTCAGATGGTGAATTATTCCATTTTGCCATTTAGTTGCATGAATATTACAGTAAAATAGTTTGAAATTCTTCTTAGTAAGAAGCATTATAAGAAAAAAAAAGCAACATGGGTACAAAAATAGTATCATTTTAATGACTAGAGGTACAATAAAGCCTGTACTGCTGAATGACAAATATGCATCCTTTAACATCTAGCAAGACTGCTTAATGGGCCGATCACTTTTGGCATTCATTGAAAGCAAGCATTGTCAATAAGAGGTTTTGTTTAAGTTCATAAATTTTTTGAACCAAATCATTGAAGTTAGTCATACCAAAACAAAATTCGGATCAAGCTGTCGTGTTCAAAAATAAAGACCGTCCTTTTGCCATCAATGGGTTCCATTTTTTCTGTCAGTTTTAGCCTTGAGAATTATAAAAAGGGTTAATTACATGCATAGCACTTGAAACATTGCTCTTTACAAAATGACCACACAAGTCATTTTACTGAAGTATCAAAACCATGTATGTATACGTTCCCCTATCAAACAATTGTGAATTTGATTAAAAAAAAAAAGAAATATATGGATGGTTTCATTCCTAATTTTGATATTTGATGACAATTGGAAAAAAAAAAGAATGAAAAAGGGTAGTTATTTCGCGAATATAAGTGTTTTGGGTGCATTGTATATAAATGTCCTAGAAAATGTACTTAATAGAATTATGCATATATTCACAATCTAGAGATATGTATGAAAAAAAATTTAGATAAACAATGAATAATAAAATTACAATATTTAACTCGTAAATAAAAAAAAGAATTACTCTTATAATAACTTCGGACAAGAGAGGAGAAAGAGATGGAATTATGGATGACAAGAGAGGAGGAAGAATAACTCTTAAGAGATAATATCATTTATAACGTAAGCCTCAAGGTACAAGGCATACGCTTCAAAATAAAAAAATTTAAAAAAATTATTAAATTAAAGATAAATTAAAAAAAAAATAAAGCGTCAAACAATAGTTGAACAAAAAGTGAAAAATTAAATCCTTAAAGAAAACAAAGACAAACCATATAGAACAAAATAAAAAGATACATTAGTTAAAAAGATAACAAAAAAAGTTTCTAAAAAAAATTAAAACAATTATATTAAAAAAAGTGAAAAAAATAAACTAAGAAAATAAAATAAAGTATGTTAAAAGGAAATTTAAATAACTTAATAATGAAAAAATAATTAAAAAAAAAGAGAAACTAGCTAAAAAAATAAAAACGTTTACTTAAACCTAAGGGTGTCAAATTGAGTTCACGGATCCGATGTAAGTATGACTTGAAATTAATTCAATCTGATACAACTTGACCTGAATCTGACCCAATAATAAACGGTTTAAAAGTCCAATATGGAACCTACTTGCTTTTAACATGTTTAACATAAGGCCTAACAACACAAAAAAACAGTTATTCAGGTAAATTTTGAGTTAGCGGGTCGATTTTGAGTCAATTTTGGGTAAAGGACAGTTCCAGTTTAATTTCAGGCTGAGGAGTCTACCTAAACCAACTCAAAAAAATATTTGGATAAACTCAAAGTTGAATTTTTTGAGTAAGTTCAACTCGCGTTGGTCTGTCAATTTTGACAACCCTACTTAAGGTATTCTCATAAACTTAGAAAAAGAATTGCAATCTTCTATCTCAAAACTTTTATAAACCATAAACCAAAAAAGCTAAATCAACTTATATTTTACTTAAAAGTATTTAAGCGTTCACTCAATGCCCCTCAAGGCATATGCCTTGAATAAAAAAGAGAAAACTATGCTCAGACTAGAAAATTGTAAGATTCAAGGGTGCCTCATGGTGACATGTGCCCAAACACTCATGTAATAAGGCTCCAAAATCATCAATATAATTTTATGTGTATTACTAAAATATATATCTTCTTGTGGCACCGAACCATAACAAAAGCCAATAAGAAGTCTTACTCATTTTGGCACGTCCCAATGACTCAAAAGACATTAGTTTTTCTTTGTGATAGGGACCTAATAAGATCCCAAATCTTCTCTCTAAACTTTGATTCTCTCTCCTCTTTCCTTTCATAATTTGTCAAATCTTATTAATAAGATTTAGTTGTTATACATATATGATTTAGAATCGAACATCCTCTAAAATTTAACAAGTGTAGAAGGAGCCTAGAACAAAGTGTCAAATCATACATCAATTCTAACAAAGGAAAAGATACATGTAAATGGGGCACTTTTTTTTTTATAACATACGAACAACAAAATCATATCAAACATCATTTCACAAAAATGACCCAAGAATTCTCAAAATGTTTGCGATGAGGTTTCAACCATCATCCTCTCCAAAAACGCAACTTAACTGATTCCCCCACATCATCACCAAGTGTATAAATTTCATCAATTTCAGGCAAAGGATCTTCTCTTTGAAAATGAAATGCAACAAAAACTCTTCATCTCCACCAACCCAAGAAACGATTCAAAGCCAAACAACATCATTTCTATTCAAAATACAAAGCTCACAATCTCCACGAAAGTTTAAAATACCAATACCAAAAGCTTATTAAAAAAAGTTGAACCCAGTGGATCACATTGTTCAATTTAAGTCAATAGTTCCTCTCTCCATTGGTGATATTTAAGAAAACAACATAATAGCAGCTCTTTAGACTTTCTACTAGAAGCATAACTAATTTTTAGAATCCAAGATTTTGTCTATTGACAAAATCAAAAGTTCTTTANAACCAAAAGCTTATTAAAAAAAGTTAAACCCAGCGGATCACATTGTTCAATTTAAGTCAATAGTTCCTCTCTCCATTGGTGATATTGTGTTGTGTCGACTATTACTCAGGACATTTAAGAAAACAACTTAATAGCAGCTCTTTAGACTTTCTACTAGAAGCATAACTATTTTTTAGAATCCAAGATTTTGTCTATTGACAAAATCAAAAGTACTTTAGAGTCTGAGGCAGAAATCTAGCAAACCTCTCCAAAATTTTACTATTCATTCTCAACGAGTGATGTAGAATGTCAAAAACTTAGCATGTGTAATCACCCAGGCTTAACTCACCCACGGTCAATAAGAATGCATTTCAAAGGTGCATTTAGCTTACAGCAACCAAAAGGCTTTAACCAGATTATTAGAGATTGGCTATAGTTATATTAATGCAAAAGAGTACAGCAATACTACAGTTTCTACTTTAAACCATAAAAATCTGGAAGTTGCCCTAGATCTGCAATGGCATCATCAACAGCAACCAAATGCATTGTGATGACTTCAACTTAATATATAAAAGAACTCGTTGCAATATCAACATCAGCATAAACATTATCAATGTCAACATGAACATAGAAGTCCCTCAATCTATCAACCACCGGTCAAAGACAAGTCGCTACTTNAAAGAATGCATTTCAAAGGTGCATTTAGCTTACAGCAACCAGAAGGCTTTAACCAGATTATTAGAGATTGGCTATAGTTATATTAAAGCAAAAGAGTACAGCAATACTACAGTTTCTACTTTAAACCATAAAAATCTGGAAGTTGCCCTAGATCTGCAATGGCATCATCAACAACAACCAAATACATTGTGATGACTTCAACTTAATATATAAAAGAACTCGTTGCAATATCAACATCGGCATAAACATTATCAATGTCAACATGAGCATAGAAGTCCCTCAATCTATCAACCACCGGTCAAAGACAAGTCGCAACTTGCTAATAATAAAAAGTACCCACATATATTCTTTTATGGTTATCTCATGCAAAACTGAAAAATGGAATTAAAAACAAAAAAGAGAGGAGTTATTTCTCAAAGGAAACAGGACTAAGCCACGTGCTTTATGATTTATCCCTAACTACTCCCAAAACACAAATTAAAGACAAAGTACTTAAAGCAGCCGTTACATTGAACACACAACCTCATCCCCAAGGTCCATCAAATTATTGTGTTTTTCACACAGATCACATAAATAACATAGAGTATTGTGAAACATTCGATAAGATGATAGCCATATCAAGGAATCATCAACGAAGGGAAATTCAAAGAGTTTGTAGCCACCAACCTCGTATATCCTCTGCAAATCCTTGGATGAATGAAATAGTTCAAGCAAAAATCATACAGAAAGCTAGAGCTATCATATTAAGAAGTTGTAATGAAAATCTTGAAAAGTAATTCATTTAATTTTTTTTTTTTAAGAAAAAGTGAGTTCTTAGTCATTCACTTGATTGTTCCTTCATGAAGAAACTTCGATTTTGATGGTAATGTTATTCATAAAACTTGTTCTCAAATTTGATAACGAAAACTTTTAGAATAGAACCAAGGAAATCTTATTAATGCAAAAAAGGGTATAAATACCCATTCCAGAATAAGGGAAAAAGGAAAGTAAAAAAAAACAAATCAAAGCAATTAATACAGAATTCTGCATATTCATATTCTAATATTCTAATACTCGCACTCAAGTCGAAGCATAGAAGTCAGTCATGTTCAAATTGGATTTGAAATCACTGATCAGTGACCTAGAAAAATTTTTTTGTGAAAATATCTGCTAGTTCGCCACTAGACGGTACAAACGGAAGACAAATTTTCCCGAACTCAAGTTTTTTCTTAATAAAGTGTTGGTCAATCTCAACATGCATGGTCCGATCATGCCAGAACAAGTTATAAGCAATGCTAATGGCAGCCTTACTATTACAGAACAATTTTAGGGACCAGAGATTGTCATACGTAGTTCGTGAAGCATGATGCATAACTAGAGAGCCTCTCAAATTCCCAGTGAAATGAATTGAAATTCAGCTTTTGCAATACTCCAAGAAACTACAGCCTGCTACTTGCTTTTCCAGATGACTAGGTTTCCCCACACAAATGAGCAATACCCCGAGGTAAATCGTCGATCATAGACGAACTCGGCCCAATCTGCGTCTGTGTAACCTGCAATAGAAGGAGAGATGTAGCGGCAAAAAAACAAATCTGAGCTCAGTGTGTCTTTTAAGCAGTGGAGAATCAATTGGAAATCTTGAGGTGGTGCTTATAGGGATCATGCATGAATTAACTGACTATCCCATCTACGTGGCATGAATTGACTGACTATCCCAACTACGCGGCATATGTAGAGGCATGTACACAAGGAGCTGGTAGTGAGTTTTTTTTACAAGAACTACATTAGGAACATCAAGTAGTTTTTTCATTGGGATCTATCAGGACAGGCACTGGTTTGCACAGAAGAAGAATGTTCTCAATCAAAAGGTCAACCACATATTTGCGCTGAGACAGGAAAATACTCTGAGATGATCGAACAATTTTCATGCCTAAGAAGTACCAGAGAGATCCTAAGTCCATAATTTAAAAGTAGCAAGGATGTCTTTCAGAGAATCCAATTCTGTTAAATCATTACTTATGAAAATAATATCGTCAACATAGACAATAAGAATAGCTACCTGACAACTTGAGGAATGTCAGAAAAAGAGTGTAGTCTGATTAAGCTTAAGTGAATCCATAGCCTACAACCACTTTTGTGAATTTTCTGAAACATGCCCGTAATGATTGCTTCAATCCATGGAGAGTTTTTGTAGTCTACATACTTGTCACTAGGAGGCAATGGAGTCAAAGCTTGGAGGAAGAGTCATGTATACCTCCTCTATAAGATCGTCATTCAAGAACGCCTTCTTGACATCAAGCTGAAATAAGGGTCAATCCAGATCCACTGCAAAGGATAAGAGAATCCAAATGGTGTTTAATTGAGCAACTAGAGCAAATGTCTCCTCATAGTCAACTCCGTAGGTCAGTGAGTACCATTTGGCAACCAGCCGTGCATTGTTATGTTCAAAGGATCCATCAGATTTAAACTTGATGCTAAAAATCCATCTGCATCCCGCTGCTTTCTTGTCTCCAGGAAGATCAACAACGACCCAAGTACAGTTCCGCTTAAGGGCATTCATCTCCTCCATGGCGACAGTTTTTCAGGCTTGATCTGTTAAGGCAACCTCAATAGTAGATGAAAGTTAATGATTGGTCAGGATTATAGCAAATGCTCTGCATGTTGGCAATAATCTACGAAAAAAAACATAGTTTATCACAGAATAGAGAAAGCATGTCTGATTGCGTACCTTACTAGAGGAACTGAATTCCTCATTTGAAGTAGGAGCAGTGTTGAGGATGTCGTTCGAAGGGGATTCATGGTCCAGCAAGTGGTTAGCAAGCTCTAGAGTAGGTGCATCATAACGAGTGCATCAGAACGAGTGCATCGAGCTTAGACACTGAGAGTGGATGTGCGGTGGAACCAAAGGGACAGAGCTCCTTGGTGGTAGGAGAAGTGGGCGGAACCAAAAGAACAGAGGGTTCCTTGATGGTAAGTGATGTGGGGGGAACATCAATAGGAGTATTGTAAGAAATAGTGTCCAAAAACTAGCTCCCCCTCACTAGAGGTTGAGGTCGGAAAGTAAGGAACACTTTAAAAAAAAGACATTAGCAATCACATAGACCTTATTTATAGTAGGGTCAAAGCACTAATACCTCTTTTGAGTGGCAAAGTATCCTAGGAAAAAATATTTTATGAACCTGGAATCAAGTTTACTCTGAATTGGGGTTGTGTTTCGAACAAAGATTGTGCACACTTTTAGATGGAGAAGACTCGATTGTTAGAAAAGCACGATCTCAAGACGGCTAAAGTTGTACAAGAGTTGTGAATTTTTTAGGAAACTCTATTGATGAGATAAGTGGCGATAAAAATGTGATCATTCCAAAAACATTTTGGGACATTAGAGTGAAACATAATGGAGCGAGTAACGTCGATAAGATGTTAGTGCTTTCTCTCGACTATCTCATTTTGTGAAGGAGTGTCGGTACAAGAGCTATGATGAATGATGTTCTTACCTACCAAGCATTCTTCTAATATAGAGTTAAAAAACTCACGACTATTATCAGTTTGAATGACTTGAATAGGAGTTTTGAATTGGGTAATGAAGGTGTAAAGGCTTTTAAATATGATAGCAGCTTCAATTTTATCTTTTAAAATATGGGTTCATGTCATCCGAGTGTGGTTATCAATCAAAATAAGAAACCACTGTTTATTGGTGTAGCTAATAATGCGAGAGGGTTCCCATAACTCATTGTGAATAAGAGAAAAAGAAGCGAAAAGTGTGTAATTGTGGGGTGGATAAGGAACACAATGATATTTGGCTAACTGACATATTTGACATTTGAAATTAGATGGATTTTTATTAGTAAATATCAATGAATACAATTATATTAGGTACTTAAAACAATGATGACCCAAAAGACAGAGTATCAACATAATAGGACATTCAGTGAATTAAGATGAACAGCAACTTTTGGATGGAGTGTCTCTCTGTGTTTTTCTCTTGGAAAAAGTAGACCCCACCAACCCGCTTAACAGTTCTTATCATCTTCCCCGAACAAAGATCCTGAAAGACACAGACATCATAGAAAAAATGAACAATGCATCAATGTCATATGTCAGCTTACTGACAGATAAAATGTTATATTTCAATAGAGGTACATATAACACAAATTTCAGAGATTAAAACAACTGACCATTTACCAGCAATGTAACTTTGGAACCCGTCAGCAATTTTAGCAGTATCTTTCCTTGAGCAAGGAAAGTATGTCGAGAAGGCTTCATAGCTTCCAGTCATATGGTTCGTGACACCTGAATCGATGATCCATGGACTAGAAGATGTCATAGAAATAGTACATTGACGAACATGGGAGGTCGACAGGTCGAAGAAAGCGAACTGAATCCAAGCAGTTTGATTAAGTGATTCATTTGACTTTTAAGAGAATTTGAGGATTCTAGATTGTTTTGGGTAAAGGCCGGTTGTACTGTGTTGGATTCAGAAGCTGTAGCGAGACACTTGGCAGTGAAAGATTTGGCCGAAGGTTTGGATGTAGATTTTTCGTGGAGATTCTCGCATTTATCACAAATGCAGTTGGGTTTGTAACACTAATCACAAATGGGGTGACCAGCCCGCAATTGAACACTATTAGAGAACAAGACGAATATTTCAGCAGACAAAGTGGATGCACCAAGCATGACAAATCTTCAACAATCTTTGCGATGAATCTCAGTAAAAATAGCGCGAGTAGAAGGAAGAGAATGCCAAGGATACAGCCCCAGACATCGTCAAGACCTTCGTTGAGGCCTGCCAAAAATTGGAACATGCGGTCATTTTCTAAAATTTTCTTGAAGAGAGATAGGTCGTCTGGAGATTTTCAAGTGTAATCATAATGCAGATCGCATTCCATCCATAATATAACTAGATTATTGTAGTACCGGGTCACGATCCTCAATCTTCTTTTTACCTCACCGATTTTCTTAAATATCACATACAGTTGGCTAGAATCCCCTATATCTAAGTAGGTATCATAAGTCGTCATCCATAGTGCACTAGCAGAAAGAAGGAACATGCATGATCAATCAATCAAAGTCTCCACACAGTTGATCAGACACGACATGAACATAGAATTCTCTACTTCCCAAGCACCATGTTGGGTCAGTCTTTGGCGATCACGAATCACACTAGTGAGATGACCGAATTTCGCACGCCCTTTGATGAACAAGGACACAGATTAGGGCCATTGGAGAAAGTTATTGTCGTTTAGTTTATGGGTTCTAATCAAGTTCATATTGTTTTCCTATCTTCCGATCTGCAGAGGAACGAAGGTTGGAATTGATTCTGCGGTGGAATCAAAAACATCTTCTGATGACGACTCAGTGTTGAAGGAGTCCGCCATAACTCTAATTGAGCCAAATGAGATATTAGTTTGTTAATACATTGTAAAGTTCCGGTTGAAACTGGAGGAAGGTCTGTTAGTTTAAGCAGCATTTTCGACGAGTAGAAAGTGCCCCAGGAGATCAAAACAGAGGTTATGGATGGTCATCGACAAGTTGGAGGTAGTTTGTCGGCTAGGTAATCAAGGACGGCCTGATCTGGACTGCTCAATCACGGTAAGAAGCAAACAGGTCAGCTACTAGAAGAAGTAGACGAACTAGTTGGGAGGTGATATGGACGATCCTGAAGCAGACGACTGGACGAAGCAGACCTAGTCGGCTCAAGAGGAGGGGCGGTGGGACCAGCAGGGGTTCTGGCAAGGTGAAGAGACCCGGACTGGCCAGCCAGTGGCAAGGAGAGGCCCGTCGGTAGCTAGGTTAGGACTATGGCTCTGATCACATGTTAGAATAAAACTAGGGTAATATTATTGAAGCAAGAGGTGTATAAATACTCATTACAAGATCTACTAATAAGAAAATAAATAAAAACATAATTAAAAAAGGAAAGTAAATAAAAACAAATCAAAGCAGCTTATACAAAATTTTGCATATTAATATTATAATATTCTAATAAGCACGTATATTCTTTTAATTAAAATATGTGAAGATGCACATTTTACAAATAATATATTTGGGAAATTTATTCTAGTAACTTGGCAATATATTTGAGAAACTTGTCCTATGAACTTGGCAATACACTCAAAGAACTCATTCTTGGAATTTGACAATAAACTCAGGAGGTAATCCTCAAAACCAAGAAATACATTAGAGGAACTCACCAAAGAGACTCAACTTATCCAGGATTCAACAAATCAGATATTGTCAAAAGTTTTGAATCATAAAGTTTGCATTCCTTTATTCAATTTGAAGAATGCAAACCTCAAATTTGTAACTCAAAAGATTAACCTTCTAGATTAAAGTAGGAAAACAATTTTGAATTCTAAATCTAACCAGACTAGTTAAGCAACAAACAGAGCAACTTAAACTTGGTATCAACATAATTTTGGCTTAAAAATAGCGACTTCTCATATGAAAACTAAAGCTCCTAGAAAAACTGTCAATTTACATTTATTGAAATATCCTTTACACTTAAAACTGAATTTCATTCAAGAAAACAACGAATTCTGAGAAACTAACTAGGCAATACATCTATTCAATGGCTCTTTTATTNCATTAGTTTTTGAGCCTTAATTCACGTATTTATGGTTTACACTTTTCAAAAAAAAAAAATCAGTTATTTAATGGTTTTTCAGTCTATGAATGATAAATTCTCTAGCATGATTTATTTACACTGCATCATTACTAGAAAACCTAAACCCTAAATTATCCTGCATCAAATTGTTATCAAAACCAAGTTTGCATAAATATATCAACTAAATAAGTGACTTACTGATAGTCAAATAGCATAAATAGCAAAAGATGCAATTTGAGGGACATTTGAGATCGCTTTTTATTTTTATATTTGATTTTATTTTATTTATGTTTTGATATGAATTTAAAATGTTTTTGGTATCTTAAATTAAGTTAATTTTGTTTTTATTAAATATCACATAGTCATTTTTATTTTTTAGTTGTAAGTCACTGGTGGCACTGTGACGGAGGTGATGGTAGTCCAAACGGAGATGCAATTAGCTTTGGCACAAAGTTGACCAGCAGCAAGCAAGGGGTTGGTTTTGCAGGGTTGCCTAGAGGTCAGTATGAGAATGAGTGAGGTGGGTGTGGGGCAGGCCAGAGGTGTTGTGACCTGTGAGACTAGCCGGAGACAGCATCAATACTATCTCACATACCAAGCGAGATTGGTTAGTAGGGAGTTCATGTTTTGAAAACAATAAATACACCAAGAAACTCCTTTCTAATGTATTATATTAAAAGATAAAACACATACCAAGCACTAAAAGAAGTAATTGCTCTTCAAAAACTTACTCATTTCATTAATAGCTAGGGCGTATATAGAGTATTCCAACATTTACAAATAAATTCCTAGACTTTTTCTATTTACAAATAGGACCCTATATTAGATACAAATCTCAACACTCCCCCTCAAGATGGGCAAAAGATATCCACTAAGCACATCTTGTCACATAACTTATACAAATCTAAAGAGCTAAGTCCTTTGGTAAGGTAGTCAGCCACTTGCTCCCTAGCTCCTACATGACTTAGCTCTAGTAGTCTGTTATTCAACTTTTCCTTGATGAAGAACCTATCAATCTCCACATGTTTGGTTCTATCATGTTGCCCCGGGTTGTTGGTGATGCTGATTACTGACTTGTCGCACCCAAACTCCAGTTGAGCACCTTTGCCCACCTTGAGCTCTAACAACAAGGCTCTCAGCCACATCATCTCAACAACTCCTCAAATCATGACCTTATTCTCTGTCTCTATTGTTGACCTCACTACTACTGACTATTTTTTGCTCTGTCAAGAGACCAAGTTGTCTCTTACGAACATGCAGTATCCATATGCGAGCCTCCTGTCATCCATACAACTCGCTCAGTTGGAGTCACAATAGCCCTCAATACTTACATATTCATTCTTCCTGAAGATCAACCCCCTTTCTTGTAGCACTCTTTAGGTACCTCAAAATTTAATACATTGCATCCTTGTGACCCTTCCTCGGATCATGCATGTAGCGACTCACCGCACTTACTGCAAATGATATGTCCGGATAAGTGCGACTCAGATGGATGAGATGACCTGCCAACCTCTGATATCTCTCATGATCAACTGACTCTTCTGCCTCTGCATATCAAACAATGAAACTACAGTCTTGCATCCCAACATATATGTCTCTGTGAACAAGTTTAACACATACTTCCTCTAAGATAGAACAATCTCCTCTGCTCCACGAGCCACCTCAAACCTGAGAAAGTATCTAAGTCGTCTCAAATCTTTCACCTCAAACTCTTTGACCAAACAATCCTTTAGTTGAGCAATCTCTCCCTCATCATCACCATTGACAATCATATCATCTACATACACAGCAAGAATAGTAATGTGACCACCATATCGAAAAAACAATATGTGGTCGACATTGAACTATTGATAAGTCATGCCTACCATTGCTTTCTTGAATTTATCAAAGCATGCTCGAGGAAATTGTTTCAAACCGTACAGTGACTTTCTCAATCTACATACCTTGCCCATTATTTGGTTCGTGTCGAAACTTGGGGCATCTCCATGCAAACCTCCTCTAGCAAATCCCCATGAAGAACATATTCTTCACATCCAGTTGGTTTAACCTTTATCCACCATTCATAACCAGAGAAAAGAGTGTTTTGACTATCTTATATTTGCTACTGGTATAAATGTCATACGTTTGATCATACCTTTTCACCACCAACCTTGCTTTGTAGCGATCAATCTTTCCTTCCGAGGTCTGCTTCACTGTGAAGACCCATTTGCACCCAACTACCTTTTTTCCCTTTTGGTAGCAACACAAGCTCCCATGTCCAATTCTTATCAAGAGCACCAAGTTCCTCCAACATTGCAGCCTTCCACTTTGAATCATCCTTAGCTACTTGCCAACACTTGGGTATAGAGACAGTATCTAAAGATCTGATGAATGCTCCGTGTAAATGTGATACATTAGAGTATGAGACAAACTGGACAATATCATATGTGAAACCAAAACGATCAAAAGAATAACGATCAGGAGAATAGCCCACATTGCTCGAAAAGGTCCTTCTTAAAATCATGAGAATGGGAGAAAAAGAGAGAGGAATCATATCACCTGTGTAATCAAACTCTGAGGTGGATAGTGTAAGTGTCATAAGAGTCGAGCTATACTGGGACAAGGAACTAGTTGGCATAAGCAGCATGGCAGACGTTGTTCCCTCATTCTGTTTTTTCCTCCTTGTAAACACCCTCAGCTCCCCTTGAGTTTGAGTCCCACCACCTTCAGGCTTATTTTCCTCATTCTCTGACTTTCTTCGTTGATCCTTCCCATACAAAAGAACAAGGTATCATTCCCACCTGTACCTATCTCTAACCATCACTACTCTTCCCCTCTCACCTCATACCTCCAACTTCTGACGAGTCACCAAAGGGTGAGCTCACCTCCAAGTTGTAATATGGTTTGAATTCTCTAAAGGTCGCATCCAAACTCACAAACAATCTCTTCTCTATTCGGCTCCAACAAGCATACCACTTCTGAGTGACAGAATAAGTCACCTGTACCTATCTCTAACCATCACTACTCTTCCCCTCTCACCTCATACCTCCAACTTCTGACGAGTCACCGAAGGGTGAGCTCACCTCCAAGTTGTAATATGGTTTGAATTCTCTAAAGGTTGCATCCAAACTCACAAACAATCTCTTCTCTATTCAGCTCCAACAAGCATACCACTTCTGAGTGACAGAATAAGCCACGAAAATATATTTCACAGCTCTAGGATCTAGCTTTCCTATTAATGGTATATGATCATTCACAAAACATACACAACCAAATACCTGCAATGAGAGATTCCCGCAATAATCTCTTTTCAAAAATTCACAAGAAGATCGTCACTCCAATAGTCTTGAGGACATTCTGCTAATCAATTGAGCTGTTGTCAAATTATTTGCCCCCACAAGTGTTTTGGAACATTCATTAAGATCAACATGTTTATAGCTATCTTTAAAAGATGTATATTCTTCCTTTGTTACTTCGATTTGTGACAGTGTGGATGGACAAGTGAATTGATGTTGTATCCCCAAGCTGACAAGTACTCCCCAATGTCTTGATGGTATACTTGGTCCAATTATCATATTTGAATACCTTTACTACTGCACAGTTTTGAGTCTGAATCGCCCTGTAAAAGACTTTAAAGAAGGCAAACACATCATTTTTGTTTCTCATCAGATATAACCAAGTAACACGAGAAAAACAATCAATGAAAGTCACAAAATATTTGTAGCCATTCATTTAAGTTGTAGAACAAAATCCCCATACATCTGAGTGCACCAAATCAAAAACATAAGAACTGCTATAACCAGAACTAACATAAGAGCTCCCGATGTGCTTACCAAACTCACAAGCAACACACACAAGTTTTTGTTTATTTGTTTTTTCATAAAAAGACGGATACAAACAACTCATTAGACTAAACAAAGAGTATATTGTCTCATGCGCTTGTGATGTAGCAACAACACATCCTCCACACTCATAGAGACGAATCAGAATCTTTACTCTCCAAAGGAGGTTCTTTAACCCAAGTGAATTAATGTAACCTACTATGTAGGTTAAATGCCTCTGTAGAACAACTATTATTAAATTTCTATTGTCTTACCTAAATGTGTTGATTAAGCTTAAAAAAATTAAATATTGTTTTCTTATTTTATTTTTATTTAAATAATTAATTTATATGTCAAGGATATTTTATAACTTCTTAGTGTAAATTCATCCATTCAAGAAATATTAAAAATATAATATTTTTTAAATTAGTTGTAATCAGACTTTGATTATTGAATAAGATGAGTTTACGACCACCACATGGAGATTTAAGAGTCTAGCCCTTTAATATCTTTTAAGTTTCTTACTTCTACAATGCTTCAAGTATTCAACACTAACACCCTCGAAGATTAGTTGTGTATTTTGCTANCGCTGTTTAATGTGACCAAACCATCTAAGACAACTTTCTCTAATTTTGTTCGTCCCAGGAGCTACACCAACCCTATCACAAATACATTCATTTCGCATTTTGTCTTTAAGTGTAAAGCCACTCATCCACCTAATCATTCTCATCTCGGCAACACTAGCATTTTGTCTCTAAGTGTAAAGCCACTCATCCACCTAATCATTCTCATCTCGGCAACACTTAGATATATTCATTTCTCATTTTGTCTCTAAGTGTAAAGCCACTCATCCACCTAATCATTCTCATCTCGGCAACACTTAATCTTTATTATTATGCTTCTCTTTTAAAGGCCAACATTCAGCGCCATAGAGCATTGCAGGTCTTACCACCATATTATGTTGTCTCTTTTAAAGGCCAACATTCAGCGCCATAGAGCATTGCAGGTCTCACCACCGTCTTATAATTTATCCTTTCAGTCTAAGCTATACTTTTCTATCACACAAAAGGCACGAAGCATTCCTCCACTTCAACCAACCAACTTGAATTCTACTATTAACNACAATGAATAATTAAATAAATGAATTAAAAGACAACTGAGTTGTGATTTCTAAATGAGTCAATGATCTTCAAACTGAAACTAAAATTGAGGGAAGCCACTTCGAGAAAAAATAAATCCATCGACATGGAATGATGCCGCTGTCTTTCAAATAGAATCAACATCAAAAAATCCATCATCAGGTCTACAAAGTCAACTATCTTCCATCCCAAAGTTCAATCTATATTTGCACCCACCAAAAATAATCCTAGCATTACAGATGATAGTTATCCACTAGCTCGCAAAGTAATGGGGTGAGCCACAGCATGCATTAAGAGAAAAATCATAGAAGCTCCAGCTGCCCTCACATAATTATGCCACTTAGCAAAATATCTAGTGAACTCCAAGATGGTAAGATAAAATATTAAAGTTTTTGAAAATAATATGATACAGGATGGAGATTGAATAGTTGATGTATTGATGTATTTATGAATTGTCCTTCTATTATAAGAATTATTGTGGAGAAATTTATGTATTAATGTAACCGGTCATACTTATAGTGTCTATGGTACTTGCTTGTGGCACCCTCAAACATCTAGATACCTGTTATTGCTAACTATTAAACGTTGATTTTGTAATAACCATGATGGCGCCTAGCTTCTATCGTTGTCACCACTTCAAATTTCAGCATCAGAAGATGCTACATTGTTTTGATGAGATGAGAACTTATCTACCTTCCCGCGTAATGGAGATCTAAACATTTATAATCTTCAGCACCTAAATCACATTGATGTGTTGGGCGTTGAAGCTAAATATTATGTATTTTTTTAATGGCTTTTAATGATGCTGTTTGAAGGCTAGGGCTTAGGTAACTTATGAATATCTGCATTGCTGGATCATGCTTGTTGATGTTCTCCATTATTTGGCCCTTCAAGCATGCGACAAATGAGTGATTTACTACTTAGGCTATGAGGTTTGATAGTTCTTGTTTCTATCGGATGGTTCGCGGGGTTTACTAGATCAATGTCTCAAAATATTTAAGAATGGTCGAAGGAATTTTTATTTTACAGGCT
Source organism: Phalaenopsis hybrid cultivar (assembly GCA_002079205.1). Classification (NCBI taxonomy): domain Eukaryota; kingdom Viridiplantae; phylum Streptophyta; class Magnoliopsida; order Asparagales; family Orchidaceae; genus Phalaenopsis; species Phalaenopsis hybrid cultivar. Next base: position 46,691 of record JXCR01129318.1, read on the forward strand.
TTGTTAATCATTTGTTATCTTATTCAAATTTTTGTCCACTTTACTGCTAATTTTATTCATACTAATGCCCATCTCCGATGAATCATGGGTGGTTCCACTATCTACTAGTGCATGTTGTGTTATATCAATGGCTTTCTTGTGATTCATAGAATTAAAGTTACACTATATTGAGGTTTTATAAGCATAGAATTAAAGTTACACTAAGCAATTCTACCTGATCTATATATATAGTTTTGGATGAAAGTGAATTAAGTGTTTATAAATAAAAATATTGAGACTCGTAAACTTATTCAATATAATTTCATATTTTCAATCAATTATTTGTGCACGTTG
>JXCR01129318.1:48365-58396 GCA_002079205.1 Phalaenopsis hybrid cultivar
AAATAATTTACCTGAAATGATAGTGCCCAAGGCCATGCTTAACGCCACACTTGAAACCTCCAACATATCTGCTCCCATCTCCACAAGCATACAATCCAAATCCATGGCTCTGTCCATTCGACCATTCCCCAGTATACACATCTCTAGTGTAAAACTGATACACACCAAACCCATGTCGTAAACCCTGCCTATATTGTCCCCTGTAACGGCTCCCCCTCGCCCAGGTTTCAATTCCATAACCATCATACTTGTTATCCACCCAATCCCCCTCATAGCGCCCACTCATGGAGTAATAGTAAACCCCGCTACCAGAGCATTTCCCCTTGTGAAACTCCCCCTCAAAGACATCGCCGTTACTGTAAACCTGGACGGATAACCCAGAAACAGTACTTAAGTTCGATTGGGGTTTTTCCATTGAGGACCCAATGGACCATTGCACCGAACGGGGGAAAATACGGTGGTAACGAGGGAGCAGGGAGTAAGAGCGGGTGAGTAGAAGGCGGAGGGAGGAAAGCGAGAAGAGATTGAGAGAGAGAAAAAGGAGAAAGAGGATCGCAGAAGAGAAGGCGACGGCAGAGAAGAAGTCTAGAAGGAAAGAACGCCCTGAAGAAGAGGAGGAATGAGAGGGTGATGAAAAGGAGAAGGTGACAAGGAGGAAGTAGATAGAGGGAAATGAGAGAAGAAAAACAAGGCGTAAACGGAAGCGAAGACGGCGAAGAAGGTGACGGAGGGCGGAACGGGTCGCAGAGCATAATGGGATGCGGAATAAGACGCGGCGAGGAGATGAGGTCGGTAAACGGACGGATGATATGGGGCGGCAGTGAGCAGCGACTCTGGCCGCGGCGGCGACTGCATGGCTCATGACAGGACGCTTGTGCGGCGTGGAGGCTGGAGAGAGGCCCTGGACAGAGGAGATATGCGAGGATTGAAAGGGGCAGCCATAATCAGAGCTAGGTTTAGAGATATGAATCTGCAGGAGACGAGGAGGACTGAAATCAGCGGAGAACCCAAAGCTTTCCACGCCGATCTGATCCTCTGATTTCTTCAGATGCATGCAGAGTGCTTTCCGCCGAGTCGCTGACTAGGCATGAAGTTCAAGCTCATCTTTATCTTCTCTCTTTCAACTTCCTGCTATCAATCTCTTATCCTTCAGAATTCGTTGCTATTCAGCTTACCGTTTGTTCGAGAGCGAAATAGATCCTTCTGTTTGGATATGATGCAGCGGAATGGAGATGGAAACACAGAAATAAAACGACCAGGGTGTGGTGTTTTATACTGGTCGTGTGCGGTTAAAACGGAGGATGGCAGTAAAATAGGGAACTCAGCTATGTCTGCGATGTCCAATCAGAAAATATCACGTAATTTTATCGGGTCCACTTCATTAAATAAATATAATAATTCAAAATAAAATCGCGCGTGACCTGTTACCCGGCCCGCGGTATAACTCCATTGTACCTCGATTTGTAACTTCAATATACCTCCCGCGGTCGGTCTGCTGTAACCCGATTGTAACCGCAGTATACTAGCCATATACCTTCCGCGGTAGAGAGCAATCTATCCCGCTTGTAACCGGAGTATACCCTAGATATACCTTCCTCTGTTCAGGGCCATGTAACGCGCTTGTAACCGGTGTATACCCAAGATATACCTTCCGAAGTACATGGCTATGTAATGTGTTTGTAACCGTGATATACCCTATCTGTACCTTCCTCGGGTGTAATCTGCCTGAACTCGCAGAAATAGCTTTGTAACTCGTTATATACCTCCATATAACGCTGAAAGCCGTGGAAGTAGCTTGGTATTATCGCTGTAACTCGATTATAACCGCCATATAATAGACTTTGAAGCCCGTATAGTGGAACATCGCTTGTAACCACATAGATTAGAGATTGTACCCCCGCTGTAACTGCCATGTAACGGAGGATTATGCCCCTTCAGTTGCAACCGCGCTTGTACCCTGAATGTAACTTCGTTGTACATGATTTAAATTGGTGAGCGTGAAGCATGGTATTTAAGCAGCTAGGTTTACTGTTTCATTGCTCGCTGGCCATTTCCTCCTGCAGCGGCAGCTTCGGGCTTTTCGGCCATCCACTCTTGAGCTCGAAGATGGAGTACGACTATAGAGAGTGCTTCGACGTAGTTCATGTCGCAGAGGGAGAAGATGTGTGTTATCCGAAAAGGACAGAAGAAATAGAACTTAAAATGGAGGCATGTTTGGAGATATGTTCTTATAATAATTAGTATACATGATTTCCTTTATCTTCTTTGCTGTAATGGTTTTCTTATATTTTGGATATACCTATTTTTTGTATGTATGTTGTGTTATGTTTCTTCTGTTTTGNATCTTTCAACTTCCTGCTATCAATCTCTTATCCTTCAGAATTCGTTGCTCTTCAGCTTATAGTTTGTTCGAGAGCGAAAGAGATCCTTCTGTTTGGATATGATGCAGCGGAATGGAGACGGAAACAAAGAAATGAAACGACCAGGGTGTGGTTTTTTATGAAAATATATTAGGGTTTAGGGTTTAGGAAACCCTAAACCCTAAACCCTAAAATATATTACCTCAAGAGTACTGATGTATCTTTCAGTACTTCAATGAGTAGGTGTCACATATGTAATAGTCCTATCATAGTGTCACTGACACCTTTTTGTTGGAGTACTGATGTCCTGAGATAATATTTTCTGGGTTTTTTATACTAGTCGTGTGCGGTTAAAACGGAGGATGGCAGTAAAACACGCAAGGAAAGGGCAAAAGCCGAATGGCAGATGGAAATTGGACAGAGAAGATGTCAAGTAGCTTCTTTGTAAATTCAACTTTATAGGACATAATATATGTGATTGAATAGCTATATTCATTATTTATTTTCAAAAATTATATCTAAAAATGTATTTTTCATGAAATTGTCTCCATGGAGGGATACTCTTGCATTCAAAATTTTCTTAAATTCATTTGAACGTATTTGAAACAAATATGGTTCAAACCATAATATGAACTCTTGTGGTTCACAACTAGTTCACTCTTGATTTATTTGAACCGTTATTATTTGTCATGAGAGTCTCTAGGAAAGCATATCAATAAGGTAAATAGAAGATAAGTTCATGGGAACTTGCTAGTGCCCAGTCATGGATGACACAAATAAGTGAAGTATGAGGAAGGTTGTTGTAAGAACTGAAAGTGCAACTCACCTTTCTTTTTTTTCCTGTAACCTCGTGATTTTCTTTTTTCCTTTCACATCGATGTTTTATGAATTTGAAATTATTTCCTTTTCTTTTTTCCGCTCTTCCCCACCATCTTTGTAAATCAACTTGCTCACAGTCGACTATTTAAAAATGACCAACACTCTCATCTCTTCCCAATCTCCCTCCTCCTCTCTCCTGATTTCGCCCAAACACCCTTGCGATACAACCACAATTGGAGCTAGCAATGAAGGCAATGACAGGATCGCAGTGTGCACTTCCTCCTCCTTTTCACTCCTAGCTAAAATCATCGAGGAAGGTAACCATCCCATTCCTCCTTCTCACGCACATCAGCTATTATGAATCCAGTGAATCCATTTCTAATGGGATTCTTAACCCTAAAGTTAAGGCAAATCGGAGGAGAAATGTGATTTAAGAGATTGTATGATTTAAATGTCATTTTTTATTTATTTATTACATTCTTAGGTGTTATGTAATTCCCTCAAAATTTCATTTAGAAATTAGAAATTATATTTTCCCCTATATCATAATAAAACAAAAACAAGATACTATTTTGATTATATTAGTTAAAGCTAATTAAGTTCATAATTTCCTTCTTTTAATAATGATTTATTATATATACATGCATATATTAAAATTTTGTATGTCTATTAGAATACACTTAATTTAATGAATAATTAAGTTTAATTTCTTAATCANGATTTTAGGTTAGTTGTTGATTTTTTATTTTGAGGTGTCATGATGAAGTTTAGGGATAATTTTTAACTCTCCATCGAGTCTAACATTTTATTCTATTGCTTGCAGTTTGGTGAGAGCAATGGTAGTTATACCGAGCAAAGAAGAAACATATTACTCGAAGCGTTGGTCCACGATGAGAAAGAAGCTTATGAAGTATATTGTGCTTACGCTCATCACATTGGATTCAGTGTTCGCAAGGATCATGCTACATTTTGGACTAACTCCAGAAATATCAAGACGAAGGACTATGTATGTGGAAAAGCAGGTTTCAAGAAAGAGCTGAAGATTACGGAAACTGTTAAATATAGAAGAGCAGAAACAAGAACAGGCTGTCCTCCAATGATCCGATACGGAGTTGATGAGGAAGGCAATTGGACAGTTAAAAAATTAGTTGAATCGCATAACCACTCACTAGCGAACCTCGGTGACAAGCACTTGTTGCGTTCCAGTAGAAAGATAAGTGAAGTAAATGCTGATGTGCTTAAATCCATGACACAATCTGTGATTAGACCAAAAGACGTGTTTAACTTCCTAGCCCAAGAAGTTGGTGGTGTAGAGAACCTGGAATGCACAAGACAGATGCTTTCAATTTCATTCAGAGGGAGAGGAGATGTAGAATTGAAAATGGTGATGCTAATGCTTTATTGCAGTTGTTTGTAGAGAGATGTGCCGAGGATAGCATATTTGAATGGGATTTTGAAACTGATGTGAACGGCAGGCTAATGAGTTTTTTTGGAGCGACGGGACATCCAGGCTTGATTATGACTGTTTTGGAGATGTGATTATATTTGACACGAGCTATAGGTTAAATAAATATAACCTATGTTGTGCTCCTTTTGTTAGTGTTAACCACAATTGGCAGAATGTTTTATTTGGAGTCAGGTTCTTGTCGGAGGAGACGACAGACTCGTTCAAATGGCTTTTTAAAACCTTCATCCGTATTATGGGTGATAATCATCCAATAACAATCTACACTAATCAGGATCAGGCTATGGCTAGAGCAATAGCGGAAATTTTGCCAAATACACGACATAGATTATGTCAGTGGCACATATACAAGAAATTGCCTATAAAGGTTCATTGCGGTGTGCGAAATAGGATTGTCAGTAATCTTTTTTATAAATGCTTGAGCAAATGCGAGTCTGAAGAGGAATTTGATGATGCATGGAGGATGATGATTGAGACAGGTAATCTGCAGGAAAATAGTTGGTTAGATGATATGTACAAGATTAGACATAAGTGATCTACAACCTTTAATAAGGATGTATTTGGAATGGGAATTTTATCGACACAGAGGAGCGAGTCAACGAATAACATATGTCATGGTGTCTCAAAACCTACTAGTTCTATTACAGATTGTTTCTTGGGCATCAAAAATTTAATGAGAACATGGAGGCGAAATGAAAAGGATGAGGATTTTAAATGTGACCAATCTATGATTACTCCTGTTGCGAAGAGCAGCCCAATACTGAGGCAGTCAGCTGCATTTTACTCAAGGAAGCTGTACACAATGTTTGAGGAAGAGTTTATACACGGGTCCTGTGGTCTTCAATTACATGCATCTACAGACAATGAGAATGAGTTTTTTATTAAGAATTTGGATGACCACATGTTCAACACTACTTAGGTTGTTCACTTTTACAGTTCGTGTTTGGATATAAAATGCAGCTGCAACAAGTTTGAAATGATGGGGCTGCTATGTTCACACTCTCTTAGGGTCCTAAACTTTCTACATATTAAGAAGATACCTATTNTTAATTTAATGAATAATTAAGTTTAATTTCTTAATCATTTACATTTTATTTTTTAATTAGTATAGGAACAATAATTAAACCATCAAATTCGTAGAAGTATTGTGTTTGCCTCCTCGATGTAAGTAATTGCTTTTTATTGGAGGATAAACCTACTATTTCTAGTTAGGGGTGTTAATCATTCATAGTTATTTCATATGAATGTCAGTTATGTCATTGTTATTTCAACTATACATTTGCACTTGTTAATTATAGACTTCAAATAGTAGTCATGATAGAAGCTCTAACTATCTTAATTTATGAAATTACATGTGAATTCACGTCATATCACATGTCTGTGTGAAATTGCATAATTATGTATTATACCTATCGAAATTTTTATGCTTGTGTGTGATGGCATGTAGGTGGATGGAACCCATTTGGATAATCGCTACCGGCCGACGAACCCACAGAGTGACGACTACATGAAATTATTGGATTTCTTTAGGTTGGTATTAACCTTCTCATTTTCAGGGTGTATATTAAAACTAACCATATAAATAATAAATGAAAAAAAATACTAAAAAATTAGAAAATTGTGAAAAATGATGGCATGTTTTTTATGATATGCATATATGATGCTTATCATTTTTTTGTTGTCTTACAATATTATACATGCACATAGTAACCGTTCTTATTCATTGTTCAAATACCCGTCCTATTTTCATTATCTTTTATGTTTTAATAGGTATTTATTATTTATTGAGTTTGTTTTTCAAACATATCTTTTGATATTTTTGCATAACAGATTTTATTCAACCACCAGTAGGATCATCTCCACTTGATCAGGCAATGCAGTTTTAGTTTTCTCATATTGCTACTCTCTTTCAATATTTGCTTTAGCTTTTATTTTTTATTTTTGGGTATAGATTGTAGTTATTTGTTATCATTTTAGTTTGGATTCAACCAATTTCAACTTTTATTTCAATTGTATCACTTGACTATTCCATATGAATAAAATTTATATTTCCCATTTTATTTGCAAACCAATTTTTTCTTTGAAAATACAAAAAAAAAATCAATTCATTTCATAATGACTTATGTTGTCGGGGTGTACCACCTTCTGAAACCATAGCTTGATAGAGTGGTATTAAAGCATGTGTTCTGTATTTAACCTTCCTTAACTTTGCATTTCATGTCTCTTATCTTCTTTGGGTTGGATAGGTGATAGGTTATCATTATTAGTCATTTTTTAATCAATGTTGATTTCAAATGTATTTCAATTGTTTAGATTGACTTCAAAAAGAAGAGATGCTACAATTGCTCATGGAAGAGGAGTCTAGAGAGCAACTATAAATGATGTACCAATTCTTAGGGATCTCCACTCCCTTAATCATTGTCTTGTTGATCCTGCTCAAACCACAGACTGCTAGAGCAAAGAATCTCAACATAGAAACTCTCGTGGAGGTGGTGACCCAGAATGTTACTCAAGCACTACAAGCCAGTTTTGCAGCTCAAACTACGCAAGTGGTCCAAGCAATTTAGTGAATGGAGCAACCAGCACCACAAGCCACTCAATCACTACCACCAGTGGCCACCATGGAGGCGCAACCTAATCAATTTATAGTGATGGACAATGTAAATGACATGGATTAAGTGATGGATCAATTTCTGAAAACATATCATCTTACCTTCAATAGGACGGAGGACCAGATCAAGTGTGATGCATGGCTCACAACATCGAGAAGAGGCTTAAAGGAATAAAGTGTTTGAAGACTGTAAGTTGGACATTACAATGTTTCAATTGCATGAAAGTGCTAAAGATTTGTGTAAAAGTCAACATCAGAATATGTTTGGATTAGACACAATAGTTTCCTAGGTAGCTTTTGAGAGATTGTTCATGGAGCAACATTTTCCTATAACGGACTGGGTCACAGAGTCAAGCTTTTGAACAACTTAAGGAAGTTATAAAAAGGAACGAAGACCGTTCAGGAGTGCAAGACGTAGTTTGTCAGGATATTTTGTTTCATTCTTTCTATTAATCAACATGAAGATCAAAAGATCTATCACCTACTTGTTGGCTTGAGAGAGGATATTTGAAGGTGTTTATTAGCTTTCAAGAGTATGACTTATAGAGAATTAGTAGATCATGTTATTCATGCAAGGATAGACATCAATGTCTGTGAGGAAAATCATCTCAAGAAGCGAAAGAAATCAGATATACAAACTAATGGGAGTTTCCCAAAATCATTAGTTGAAAAAGTTAAAAATAAATCTTTGATAGGTTCTTTGCAAGAAATTAAATTCAGGGACTTGTAACTTGGTTGTTGGTAAATGCTTCAACTGCTATAGCACCTACCATAAGGGTAAGGACTGTCCCCTCAAAGTTCCTGGTTAGCTGCAAGCGACAACCACCCAAATAAATAATTTTAAGTCTTATCACAAGAATAAGTGATATAATTCAAAGGAAGTACAATTCTAAGAGCATCATAGAAAAGTTCGACAAAACATAATTATTTTTAGCCTTAGTAATAGTCATAACAAATGGGGGAGTCTCAACCGTATCAGTTGCATCCTTATGCACCGCAGTACTAGCAATATCATTAACCCAAGTAGCTGCCATTGATTTATCAAACCTCTTAATGGTGTAGTGCCAGCGTCAAAGATCTCAAGCTCTATAGCGACCCATATAGGAAATTGTACCGTGAGCATTTGTTACAACACGGGAAGAAGCTTGTAAATCTCTTGATGTGGTGATATGTACTGTTTTATTTTAAAGTAACCAGTAAAGGTATTATTTCCATTTGGTACAACTCATTCATTCATATCAAATAGTTTGCACCAAGTACATTAATTTCATCATTACAATCACATCTGTCAATCATCATGCTATCAGACTCACCTGCGATTGTTACTCAGCGTGTTCATGATATTGGCATTGACATCAGATATGTATATGCCTGCTACTCTAATACTATTCCCACTAGTTGAGTTCAATGTAATCTTGGGTATGGATTGGCTATACATAAATCGTGCAAATATAGATTTTCATAAGAAATGTGTGAATTTCTGCATAGCTCGCTCGGTCCCCTTTTGCTTCAAGGGCAGTAAGAAAGTTATTTCATGTCTAATTTTGGTAATTAAGCTTTATAAGATGATTTTTCATGGGTGTACCGACTATCTAGCTCATGTGATAGATTTCGAGAAATCAAGTGTTAGCTTATATAATGTTTAAGAGATCCGAGTATTTGTTGATGTATTTCCTGAAGACTTACCACCTGACTTGCCACCAAATCATGAGATTGAGTTTATGAAAGAACTTTTTTTAGGCACCACTCTAATTTCTAAAGCACCAAATCAGATGGCCACTGTAGAACGGCAAGAGCTCAAGATCTGGTTGCACAAATTGCTTGATAATAGATTCATCAACTATTGAGAGTATTTCACATTATAGAACACCAGTTTTGTTTGTGAAGAGGAAAGATGGAAGCACGGGATTTTGCATCAACTATTGAGAGTTGAATAAGGTGACTATAAAGTACCCACTACCTCATATAGATGATTTGTTTGGTCAACTACAAGGTTTTCCTGTGTTTTCCTAAATCAACCTCTGATTATGCTACCATCAATTGATGATCAAGAATGAAGATGTTTCAAATAGTACTTTTTGATCTCAATATGGGTAGTACAAATTTCCTGTTATGTCATTTGTTTTAACTAATGTCTATGTTGAATTTATGGATCTGATAAATAGAGTTTTTAAGCTTTATTTATATCAATTCATTATTATCATCTGTTGACCTCATTTTTAATGAGGTGTAGTTTCCTCTTAGGATTTGAGATCTAGCCTTAGGGTGCTCCCTTTGACTATCTTAGAGCCTTAGAAATGGAACCCGCCTCATTTTAGAAATCCAACCCGCTTCTATACTCTTTTGAAGTTCCGCATTTGGTTCTTGACCTCTAGCACGTAGGAGGTTGAAACTAACATGAGGGAACTCAAAAGAAATCTCCATAGGACCTTTAAGCCCTAGGGTTACCTCTTGACAATTTGCACATTTACGCGCACAAACTTCGCGATTCGTTTAGTCGACACGATTAAATATCACAATTCACATCGATTGCATTGTTATCTGTCAAGAACTTGAATAAACTTTTGAGACGATTGATCGCAGGTCGTTCATAAAATTAAATTTGACACATTTTTTATCCGATTATCGATGAAGTTGTCCGGACGATCCTGGATGACAAAACAGGCCGCGCTGGTGCGTCTGGAATGTCGAAATTACTTAGGGAGGACACCCATTTTTCTTGGGCACCGTACACGAATAAATTGCATGAAATTTGATATATATATATATATATATA
>JXCR01129318.1:65482-82354 GCA_002079205.1 Phalaenopsis hybrid cultivar
CGCTCACGGTTTTGGATTTTAGCTTGGGTTAGGGTGGCTGACCAAGGCTTGGACCATGGTTAAAGCTTATAATNAATAAAATGCAGCTGCAGGAAGTTCAAAATGATGAGGCTACTATGTTCACACTCTCTTAGGGTCCTAAACTTTCTACATATTAAGAAGATACCTGTTAAATATTTATTACTGAGATGGTCTGAAAATGCAAAAAGAGATGTGTATAATAGTTCTGGGTACATGCATCTACAACAGTCACAATCCTCGTATGATATAAAAGGCGACCTAATTTTCCAAGCACACATGCAGAAAGCAGCTTATCAGTGCACCCAAAAAGCAAAGGGCAATTCGGAAGATGAACAGCGCATGAGAGAGTCAATGAAGAAACTGTCATTGGATATTGATGACATACTGGGTGGTAAAGGCTCTAGAGGTAGAAGTGAACAAAAGCAAAATAAAAAGCCCGTCAACAATGAATCAACTCTTAATGATCCTGCCAAAATGCGGCCGAAAGGTATATCTAACGCGAGATTAAAAGGGTTCTAGGAGAAAAATAAAAGAACCAAAGGTACATTTGAAAACCATAACCCTTTTCTTATGCTTTAACAGACGATTAATTTTCAACTATATATATTGTATTTATAGGAAAACAAAAAATGTTTCAATATCTGAAGAACCAGAATCATCGCAGTGTCATCAACCCATGTGCTCACTTCCTAATTTCCTAACGTAGGTTTGAATTTAATGGTCATTTGTTCGATTTCATATGTTGTTTCGGGTGGTTTCAAGTTTTATCTTATACATTATTACCCATTGCAGAATTCCTTTGCCCCATGGAATAGAGAAGCCTTCACTGCCATGATGACAAAGTCGATCGATGCGTCAACAATGCCTCCATGGAGTGAATTTTTGTAAAATATGTGGGCATCATAGCCATAGAAATTAATTCTTACTTAAGCAAATTATAAGATGTTAAGATGTGAAGCTGAACATTGTCATTATTTTTCCTCAAATTGATCTACATTGTGGTTATTATCAAATCACAACACGAGCCTGTGAGAAGTGAAAAACATAATTTATGAAGGTCTTTGCAAGTGGCGGGTCATGTCTTCTGTTTTTTTGCAATGTACCCAATATCTTTATGCTACTGATGATGAATGATGTATGCAAACTAATTTTTTGTCATTTTTACTTTTGTTATTTTGATGATATTCTTGTTTTTAAGCACGTTTTACATTACCCAAGCATGTTCTCATCACATTACAAAACCACAAATTATACATTAATCTATTCAAGTGTAAGTTTGCAGTTAAAAATGTTCATTTTTAAGATTTTATCATCAATGCCCAAGTCATTTACACCGATCCAAAGAAGGCTGTAGTGAATGGGTTGTGACTACCTCAATAAGACAAAATGGAATAAAGGATTCAGGTAGCATACCCCACTTAGTGGGCTGCATTTTTCACAGGCTAATGAATTTCTACTGTTACTTAATTTAAAATGTCAACATGATCATGACATCAATTAATGTTTTTTTGAATTAAGAAAAACTTTTCATGGGACCTCGAACAACAACATAGCCTCAATATTATATATGATCCTTTATGTTTAGCCCTCATATTGGCTAATTCCATATTTTGAGAAAGCTTTTCAGGTTGAATTTAATGCATCGGTTATTAGTATTGGCATAGTTCTGGTATGAGAAGGAAACCATTTGAAAATTTCACTGAAAAATTCAGCATCGTAATGCAAAAATGGTCTACCTACGAATAAGAGTCATATACAGTTAAAGCACTTAAGTAATGGGAATACTAATTTCTATATGAAAATTTTGTGTTATTTAATGATTGTCGATGGCTCCAATTTCTGTATTCACATAAAATTTTGAGGTTTATGCTTGATAAAAGTTTAGTTTGTTTTTGAAGCACAACGCAGGAAGTAGCAAACATGTACTGGACGCCCTCAGTTATCGAGCTATAGATTGTTGTAGCCATTCAAATAGATATTATGGGATTGAAAGCACTTGAAGACATATTTTACTAATGTAACTAATCCACAGCCCAAATGCATCCGCTACTTTAGTTGGTGACAACTCAATTCTTAGGGTAGTCAAGCACATTAAATACTTCTCTTGGCTTTCAACTGATTAAAGAAATGGATAGTGGACTGCTTGCAACTCCTAACAATCACAATAAAGACCCTAGCACCGATCCAGATCCAATTTTTTTTTGGCCAAAGTTGCTGAGGGATGTGGAATCAGATAAATGGCAACATACCAATTTCAATGTGGAATCAGATAAATGGAAACATACCAATTTCAATGTGGAATCCGATAAATGGCAACATACCAATTTCTGCCAAAAAATAAACAAAAAATCATATATTACATTGTATATTACAAAATTTATACAACAATCTATCACATTGTGTATAATCAACCCTGCTGCTCCCTCCACAATAAATTTGAACTCCCACAGCATGCATCCTTTAAACTCTGTTGTTATACCTACACAAATCAAGAAATTAGTATACATTATTTCTTTGGGTATCTAAACAGTTAAATGGTAAGAGACATCAAACTGTGATCATGTTCTTGATATAGCAAATTTGCATATCTCATATCCCATTTCAGCTCTAAATATTGGCATAGACTTCTGCCAGTCCAAGTATTCTTTCCAATCAGTTTTATTCTTTTGCACGAGTACTTCCATATATTTACATACAAATATTCCGCAGTCATTACTGTTGCTTTGTACAGGTATGCCCCTAGCCATATGTACCGGTCATTTTCTCATATCAAAATCGAAAGCGTGGCCACCATCATTCCAGAAATGTTTAATCTGCAGAATAATTTGAAGTTAAGTATGAGTTGTTAAATCAACTTCACAACCTCTCAGTAGTATATACAAATACTTACAATGGCGTCGGTGATATTCATATGCATTATATTTGGTAAGGAGTCATAAAATCTCCATCTACGCTCCTTTATTGCCCCCACTAATAATGTCTAATGCTGATTATTTATTATTGGAAGTAAAATCAACTCAGTGTTCACAACAGTTGAGGTTGTTATGAGCTCTACAAATCCTTTAACATTTCCAGCCTTATACAGCTGCATAAAAAAGAGAGACATATCACATAAGAACTGAGGTTGGTGTGTTAGATGTATTAAGAGACGTTATAGGCGAAAGGTATGCGAAAACTTACCCAGTGGCATGGAGATACATACAAGTAAGATCTATATGAATGTGGTGACTGACATCTTTTATCCTCCATCAGCATTGCAAAACAATCAACCTGTTCGTTTCCCAACCAACCCTCCTTGAGAAGATCATCCAGATAACGTCGGGGTAACGACACATGTCCCATATTAATAAGTAAATCACCTCTGCATTTCAAACATATGAATGTTGACTCAATTCTATGCGAAAGTATTACATATAGAACAATTTAAAAACAGAGCACACTAACAAGTCGGTGAATTTGCTACAGCAAAGGTCGATTGCTTCCCGCATATAATCCCGGAATTTGTTCTCTGGCAGGAAAATCAACCACTAGTGGTGCTGGACAAACCTATGAAATACTGAGTTTCAATAAATGTAGTTTAAAATTCATTTTCTTTATAGAAATTAAAAAAAAATTGTGTACCTTATCAGGATAATTTTCATCAACATAATGTGTTTCAATATGTTCCTGATCCTCCTCTTTCTCCTCCAATTCCGTCTCCTCCTTATTATCTGCAGTTGGTTGGTCAACAATAATATCATCATTTATAATAGGCTCTGAAGTTTTTAATTCCCCCTTACTGACATCCTCAGCCTCTTCTTTAACAGACGGCGAATGATGCGATTGACCTGCATCACCCTTATTCACAGCTCCAACCTATTAATTAGTATATGATGGTAAATATACTAATTAAAGAAGCATTTAATTTTATCATGAATTTGAAATGTAAATACCTCTTCAATCTCCCCAGTTGCTGTCTGGGCTGGTTTACTTTTCTTTTTTCGTTCAAATACCACGTAGGGGGAACAGAGTTGTCTTTTCCTTCTATCCTCTCTGACTTTAATCCTTCAAATTAAGCTACCTAGTGGGGACGCTATGACCCGCTTCAATGGTAATTCCCCACCAGGCTCTTCTATTACTTTATGTAAACAAACAACTTCAGCTTTTATTTCTGTAATTGTATTTTCTATATTTGTAAGACGATTGTCAACTTCGCCTTTGAAGTCTATGAACAATTTATGATGATCCCTAAGCAGTGCATGTATTTCTTGGAGACCAATAATAGGAGGGATGGTATCTGTATATGTGGGGGCATGTGTTGACTCTGGAATGTTGCGGTAAGGAACTACATCAGAAATAGGAATGAATGTGGGAGATGGTGGTCGGGAATGAGTGTCCTGTTGTGGGAGATGCTTTTTGGGGCTGGATGTTTCATCACGAGCTGGGGCAAGTAATTGATGTTCACTGTCTTTTATTTCAATGAAATGATCGTAAACCTGCAATGCAATAAATAAAGTCAAACACAATGAATTTATTACCAAATTAGAATGAGCCTATATATGAAATAAATAAAGAACTAACACACATCAGTAACTGTCAGCCTCTTGAAGGCTAGTTGTATCTTAACCAAATTCCACTTTATGTTAACTGGCCACCTCAACATCCTTGGCCTAATCTCAGGCACTGCTGGGAGGACTAAGAAGGTATGCTCATAAAACCACAGCTGCATTAAACATGATACGATAATTAACTGTACTTAATTAATAAATGATGTTAATTATATTAAAATTAATCTTCATAACTTATGTGAATAATACTAACCGTCAGAAGAAATACAAACCCAGTAATGTATCCCAACGACTGATCTTTTTTTATTTTCGTGGCACAGATATTGAGTTGTTCGGTCAGGAAATTATATACAGTTGCTGGCCAATTATAAGCTGTAAATGATTCAATATCCTCACAAATAGACGACAACTCTTGTGACATTCTGAAGTTACTTGAGGGAAAAAGTAAATTTGACATTAAAAACTTTACTAATAATTGTAAGAAGGTATTCGAGGACTCCCCTGCTGAATAATTTAGTAGTGCGGTCTTTACTTGTCGCACATCCATCCTCGCTGGCGGGGCATTACTCCAGTATGCAGGGAAACCTCTATTTGGCATGCCAATCAGGAGTGCAACCTCATCANTTGTTGCTTTGTACAGGAATGCCCCTGGCCATATGTACCGGCCATTTTCTCATATCAAAATCGAAAGCGTGGCCAGCATCATTCCAGAAATGTTTAATCTGCAGAATAATTTGAAGTTAAGTATGAGTTGTTAAATCAACTTTACAACCTCTCAGTAGTATATACAAAAACTTACAATGGCGTTGGCGATATTCATATGCATTCTATTTGGTAAGGAGTCGTAAAATCTCCATCTACGCTCCTTTATTGCCCCCACTAATAATGTCCAATGCTGATTATTTATTATTGGAAGTAAAATCAACTCAGTGTTCGCAGCAGTTGAGGTTGTTATGTGCTCTACAAATCCTTTAACATTTCCAGCCTTATACAGCTGCATAAAAAAAAAAGACATATCACATAAGAACCGAGGTTGGTGTGTTAAAGGTATTAAGAGACGTTACAGGCGAAAGGTATGCGAAAACTTACCCAGTGGCATGGAGATACATACAAGTAAGATCTAAATGAATGTGGTGACTGACATCTTTTATCCTCCATCAGCATTGCAAAACAATCAACCTGTTCGTTTCCCAACTAACCCTCCTTGAGGAGTTCATCCAGATAACGTCGGGGTAACGACACATGTCCCATATTAATAAGTAAATCACCTCTGCATTTCAAACATATGAATGTTGAGTCAATTCTATGCGAAAGTATTACATATAGAACAATTTAAAAATAGAGCACACTAACAAGTCGGTGAATTTGCTACAGCAAAAGTCGATTGTTTCCCGCATATAATCCGGAATTTATTCTCTGGCAGGGAAGTCAACCACTAGTGGTGCTGGACAAACCTATGAAATACTGAGTTTCAATAAATGTAGTTTAAAAATTCATTTTCTTTATAGAAATAAAAAAAATTGTGTACCTTATCAGGATAATTTTCATCAACATAATGTGTTTCAATTTGTTCCTGATCCTCCTCTTTCTCCTCCAATTCCGTCTCCTCCTTATTATCTGCAGTTGGTTGGTCAACAATAATATCATCATTTATAGTAAGGCTCTGAAGTTATTAATTCCCCCTTACTGACATCCTCAGCCTCTTCTTTAACAAACGGCGAATGATGTGATTGACCTGCATCACCCTTATTCACAGCTCCAACTTATTAATTAATATATGATGGTAAATTATTAATTAAAGAAGCATTTAATTTTATCATGAATTTGAAATGTAAATGCCTCTTCAATCTCCCCAGTTGCTGCCTGGGCTGGTTTACTTTTCTTTTTTCGTTCAAATACCATGTAGGGGGAACTAAGTTGTCTTTTCCTTCTATCCTCTCTGACTTTAATCCTTCGAATTAAGCTACCTAGTGGAGACTCTATGACCCGTTTCAATGGTAATTCCCCACCAGGCTCTTCTATTACTTTATGTAAATAAACAACTTCAGCTTTTATTTCTGTAATTGTATTTTCTATATTTGTAAGACGATTGTCAACTTCGCCTTTAAAGTCTATGAACAATTTATGATGATCCCTAAGCAGTGCATGTATTTCTTGAAGACCAATCAAAGGAGGGCTGGTATCTGTATATGTGGGGGCATGTGTTGACTCTGGAACGCTGCGGTAAGAAACTACATCAGAAATAGGAATGAATGTGGGAGATGGTGGTCGGGAATGAGTGTCCTGTTGTGGGAGATGCTTTTTGGGGCTGGATGTTTCATCACGAGCTGGGGCAAGTAATTGATGTTCACTGTCTTTTATTTCAATGAAATGATCGTAAACTTGCAATGCAATAAATAGAGTCAAACACAATGAATTTATTACCAAATTATAATGAGCATGTATATGAAATAAATAAAGAACTAACACACCTCAGTAACTGTCATCCTCTTGAAGGCTAGTTGTATCTTAACCAAATTCCACTTTACATTAACTGGCCACCTCAACATCCTTGGCCTAATCTCAGGCACTGCTGGGAGGACTAAGGAGGTATGCTTATAAAACCATAGCTGCATTAAACATGATACAATAATTAACTATAATTAATTAATAAATGATGCTAGTTATATTAAATTTAATCTTCATAACTTATGTGAATAATACTAACCGTCAGAAGGAATACAAACCCAGTAATGTATCCCAACGGNTTGAATTTCAAAATTAAACCTAAAAAATAACCACCAAGCTTTAAAGATTCGAAATGAATACCTAGGCTTTACAGATTCAAAACTAAACCCTAGAAATTACCTAGACTCAATATCTTTCTTCTTCTTTAACTCATTCTTGTCCTTACGGCCGCCTTTGATCTTTTGAGGTGCCTCCTCGCATTCGGGTTTCTTAGGCTCTCCCAACTCCGCGACATTTGCCTCTAACAAAGTGGTCTTCGTGGTCTCGGTGATTACGTCTTCCATTTAAGCGATCTACACTCTCTGCGAAGGAAAAAAACAAAAGGAAGACGATGACGGGAAACCCTAGCTTGCCTGTTTTCGAAAATGGAGAGTTACTGTGAAGGTTTCTACCTTATACCGAGGTTATAAAACTCGATTTATTGAGGTTATAAGAAGGTCACAAATTCTACTTAAGAGGTTAAAATAAGATTATACCGGCGGTTCAACGTTATAAAGATGTTTCAGGCAGGTTACACCCGCGGTATAATGGTAAGGTTACAAGTAGGTTACAAAAAACTTACCCTCGCGTTACATTTTTATTTACTGCGGAAGGTATATCTGCATTATATCACGGTTACAAACACGTTACATGGCTCTGTACCGAGGAGTATATCTGGGGTATATCACGGTTACAAGCGCGTTACAGAGCCCTGTACCGCGGAAGGTATATCTTGGGTTTACTCCGGTTACAAGAGCGTTACAAGAAATTGCGTTACATGGCTCTGTACCGAGGAGTACATCTGGGGTATATCACGGTTACAAGCGCGTTACAGAGCCTTGTACCGCGGAATGTATATCTTGGGTTTACTCCGGTTACAAGAGTGTTACAAGAAATTGTATCGCGGAGTATACCCAAGATAAATTCGCGGAGCGTTACAAGATCGCGGAAGGTATATGGCTAGTATACTGCGGTTATAATCGGGTTACAACAGGCCGACCGCGGGAGGTATATTGAAGTTACAAATCGAGGTACAATAGAGTTATACCGTGGGCCGGGTAACGGGTCACACGCGGTTTTATTCCGAATTATTATATTTATTTAATGGAGTGGGCCCGGTAAAATTACGTGACGTTTTCTGATTGGGCATCGCACGCATCCCTGCGTGTGTCTTACGTAGGCAAATTTTTTCCGTAAAATACGGAAGGAAAGGGCAAAAGCCGCATGGCAGATGGAAATTGGACAGAGAAGATGTCAAGTAGCTTCTTTGTAAATTCAACTTTATAGGACATAATATATGTGATTGAATAGCTATATTCATTATTTATTTTCAAAAATTATATCTAAAAATGTATTTTTCATGAAATTGTCTCCGTGGAGGGATACTCTTGCATTCAAAATTTGCTTAAATTCATTTGAACATATTTGAAACAAATATGGTTCAAACCATAATATGAACTCTTGTGGTTCACAACTAGGTCACTCTTGATTTATTTGAACCATTCTAGAAAAGCATATCAATAAGGTAAATAGAAGATAAGTTCATGGGAACTTGCTAGTGCCCAGTCATGGATGACACAAACAAGTGAAGTAAGAGGAAGGTTGTTGTAAGAACCGAAAGTGCAACTTACCTTTATTTTTTTCCCCGTAACCTCATGATTATCTTTTTTCCTTTCACATCGATGTTTTATGAATTTGAAATTATTTCCTTTTCTTTTTCCCGCTCTTCCCCACCATCTTTGTAAATCAACTTGCTCCCAGTCGACTATTTAAAAATGACCAACACTCTGTTCTCTTCCCAATCTCCCTCCTCCTTCTCTCTCCCGATTTCGCCCAAACCACTTGCTCTCATGCAAAAACCCTTGTAACACCCACAATTGGAGCTAGCAATGAAGGCAACGACAGGATTGTGCACTTCCTCCTCCTTTTCGCTCCTAGCTGAAACCATCGAGGAAGGTAACCATCCCCTTCCTCCCTCTCACGCACATCAGCTATTATGAATCCAGTGAATCCATTTCTAATGGGATTCTTAACCCTAAAGTTAAGGCAAATCGGAGGAGAAATGCGATTTAAGAGATTGTATGATTTAAATGTCATTTTTTATTTATTTATTACATTCTTAGGTGTTATGTAATTCCCTCAAAATTTCATTTAGAAATTAGAAATTATATTTTCCCCTATATCATAATAAAACAAAAACAAGATACTATTGTGATTATATTAGTTAAAGCTAATTAAGTTCATAATTTCCTTCTTTTAATAATGATTTATTATATATACATGCATATATTAAAATTTTGTATGTCTATTAGAATACACCTAATTTAATGAATAAATAAGTTTAATTTCTTAATCACATTTTATTTTTTAATTAATATAGGAACGATAATTAAACCATCAAATTCGTAGAAGTATCGTATTTGCCTCCTCGATGTAAGTAATTGTTTTTTATTAGAGGATAAACCACTATTTCTAGTTAGGGGTGTTAATCATTCATAGTTATTTCATAGGAATGTCAGTTATGTCATTGTTATTTCAACAATGCATTTTCACTTGTTAATTATAGACTTCAAATATTAGTCATGATAGAAGCTCAAACTACCTTAATTTATGAAATTACATGTGAATTCACGTCATATCACATGTCTGTGTGAAATTGCATACTTATGTATTATACCTGTCAAAATTTTTATGCTTGTGTGTGATGGCATGTAGGTAGATGGAACCCATTTGGATATTCGCTACCGGCCGACGAACCCACAGAGTGACGACTACATGAAATTATTGGGTTTCTTTAGGTTGGTATTAACCTTCTCATTTTCAGGGTGTATATTAAAACTAACCATATAAATAATAAATGGAAAAAAACACTGAAAAATTAGAAAATTGTTGAAAAATGATGGCATGTTTTTTATGATATGCATATATGATCCTTATCATTTTTTTGTTGTCTTACAATATTATACATGCACGTAGTAGTCGTCCTTATTCATTGTTCATATACCTGCCCTATTTTCATTATCTTTTATGTTTTAATAGATATTTATTATTTACTGAATTTGTTTTTCAAACTTACCTTTTGATATTTTTGCATAACAGATTTTATTCAACCACCAGTAGGATCATCTCCACTTGATCAGGCAATGTAGTTTTAGTTTTCTCATATTGGTACTCTCTTTCAATATTTGCTTTAGCTGTTATTTTTTATTTTTGGGTATAGGTTGTAGTTATTTGTTATCATTTTAGTTTGGATTCAACCAATTTCTACTTTTATTTCAATTGTATCACTTGACTATTCCATATGAATAAAATTTATGTTTCCCATTTTATTTGCAAACCAATTTTTTCTTTGAATTCAATTCATAATGACCTATGTTGTCGGGGTGTACCACCTTCTGAACCCATAGCTTGATAGAGTGGTATTAAAGCATGCGTTCTGTATTTAACCTTCCTTAACTTTGCATTTCATATCTCTTATCTTCTTTGGGTTGGATAGGTGATAGGTTATCATTGTTAGTCATTTTTTTATCAATGTTGATTTCACATGCATTTCAATTGTTTAGATTGACTTCAAAAAGAAGAGATGCTACAATTGCTCATGGAAGAGGAGTCTAGAGAGCTACTATAAATGATGTACCTATTCTTAGGGATCTCCACTCCCTTAATCATTGTCTTGTTGATCCTACTCAAACCACGGACTGCTAGAGCAAAGAATCTCAACATAGAAACTCTCGTGGAGGTGGTGACCCAGAATGTTACTCAAGCACTACAAGCCAGTTTTGTAGCTCAAACTACACAAGTGGTCCAAGCAATTTAGCGAATGGAGCAACCAGCACCACAAGCCACTAAACCACTACCACCAGTGGCCACCATGGAGGCGCAACTCAATCAATTTATAGTGATGGCCAATGTAAGTGGCATGGATTAAGTGATGGATCAATTTCTGAAAACATGTCATCTTACCTTCAATAGGACGGAGGACCCGATCGAGTGTGATGCATGGCTCACAACATCGAGAAGAGGCTTAAAGGAATAAAGTATTTGAAGACCGTAAGGTGGACATTACAATGTTTCAATTGCATGAAAGAGCTAAAGATTTGTGTAAAAGTCACCATCAGAATATGTTTATATTAGACACAATAGTTTCCTAGGTAGTTTTTGAGAGATTGTTCATAGAGCAACATTTTCCTATAACGGGCTGGGTCACAGAGTCGAGCTTTTGAACAACTTAAGGAAGTTATAAAAAGGAACGAAGACCGTTCAAGAGTGCAAGACGTAGTTTGTCTGGATTTTTTGTTTCATTCTTTCTATTAATCAACATGAAGATCAAAAGATCTATCACCTACTTGTTGGCTTGAGAGAGGATATTTGAAGGTGTTTATCAACTTTCAAGAGTATGACTTATAGAGAATTAGTAGATCATGCTATTCATGCAGAGATAAACATCAATGTCTGTGAGGAAAAGCATCTCGAGAAGCGGAAGAAATCAGATATACAAGCTAATGGGAATTCCCAAAAGAAGCAACAACAAAATCATTAGTTGAAAAAGTTAAAAATAAATCTTCGATAGGTTCCTTGCAAGAAATTAAATTCAGGGACTTGTAACTTGGTCGTTGGTAAATGCTTCAACTGTTATAGCACCAACCATAAAGGTAAGGACTGTCCCCTCAAAGTTCCTGGTTAGCTGCAAGCGACAACCACCAAAAAAAAAAAAATTTTAAATCTTATCACAAGAATAAGTGATATAATTTAAATGAAGTACAATTCTAAGAGCATCATAGAAAAGTTCGACAAAACATAATTATTTTTAGCCTTAGTAATAGTCGTAATAAATGGGGGAGTCTCAACCGTATCAGTTGCATCCTCCTGCACCGCAATACTAGTAATATCATTAACCCCAGTAGCTGCCATTGATTTATCAAAACCTCTTAATGGTGTAGTGCTAGCATCAAAGATCTTAAGCTCTAGAGCGGCCAAGATAGGAAATTTTACCGTGAGCATTTGTTATAACACGGGAAGAAGCTTGTAAAACTCTTGATGTGGTGATATGTACTGTTTTTATTTTAAAGTAACCAGCAAGGGTATTATTTCCATTTGGTACAACTCATTCATTCATATCAAATAGTTTGCACCAAGTACATTAATTTCATCATTACAATCATATTTGTCAATCATCGTGCTATCAGACTCACCTGCGATTGTTACTCAGCGTGTTCATGATATTGACATTGACATCAATGATATGTATATGCCTGCTACTCTAATACTATTCCCACTAGTTGAGTTCAATGTTATCTTGGGTATGGATTGGCTATACATAAATCATGCAAATATAGATTTTCATAAGAAATGTGTGAATTTCTGCATAGCTCGCTCGGCTCTCTTTTGCTTCAAGGGCAGTAAGAAAGTTATTTCATGTCCAATTTTGGTAATTAAGCTTTATAAGATGATTTTTCATGGGTGTACCTATTATCTAGCTCATGTGATAGATTTCGAGAAATCAAGTGTTAGCTTATATAATGTTCAAGTGATCCGAGTATTTGTTGATGTATTTCTTGAAGACTTACCACCTGACTTGCCACCAAATCATGAGATTCAGCTTATCATAGAACTTTTTTTACGCACCACTCTAATTTTTAAAGCACCAAATCAGATGGCCACGTTAGAACGGCAAGAGCTCAAGATCTGGTTGCACAAATTGCTTGATAATAGATTCATCAACTATTGAGAGTATTTCACATTTGAGAACACCAATTTTGTTTGTGAAGAAGAAAGATAGAAGCACGGGATCTTGCATCAACTATTGAGAGTTGAATAAGGTGACTATAAAGTACCCACTACCTCATATAGATAATTTGTTCGGTCAACTACAAGGTTTTCCTGTGTTTTCCTAAATCAACCTCTGATTGTGCTACCGTCAATTGATGATCAAGAATGAAGATGTTTCAAATAGTACCTTTTGATCTCAATATGGGTAGTATAAATTTTTTGTTATGTCATTTGTTTTAACTAATGTCTATGTTGAATTTATGGATCTGATAAATAGAGTTTTTAAGCTTTATTTATATCAATTCATTATTATCATCTGTTGACCTCATTTTTAATGAGGTGTAGTTTCCTCTTAGGATTTAGGATCTAGCCTTATGGTGCTCCCTTTGACTATCTTAGAGCCTTAGAAATGGGACCAGCCTCATTTTAGAAATCCAACCTGCTTTTATACTCTTTTGAAGTTCCGCATTTGGTTTTTGACCTCTAGCACGTAGGAGGTTGAAACTAACATGCGGGAACTCAAAAGAAATCTCTATAGGACCTTTAAGCCCTAGGGTTGTCTCTTGATAATTTGCACATTCGCGCGCACAAACTTCGCGATTCGTTTAGTTGACAAGATTAAATATCACAATTCACATCGCTTGCATTGTTATCTGTCAAGTACTCGAATAAAATTTTGAGATGATTGATCGTAGGTCGTTCATAAAATTAAATTTGACACATTTTTTATCTGATTATCGATGAAGTTGTCCGGACGATCCCGGATGACAAAACAAATCGCGCCGGTGCGTCCGGAATGTCGAAATTACTTAAGAAGGGCACCCATTTTGCTTGGGCACCACTCATGAATAAATTGCATGAAATTTGATATATATATATAATCCTTATTTTCTTCCCTAAAAAGCCCTGAATCCCAAAATCCATGGCTCGCGCCTCGCCTCCCTCTCCTGTTCGTGAGTGAGTCCCGCCCGCTTCCTTTCATTCGCGAGACCAACTGAGCCCCCTCTTCGATCGCGAGGCTTCGGCCCGCGGTCCCGCTCCTCGTACGCCTGTCGCCTTGCGAAAAGCTTCCACCTACTCCCTCTGTCGCGCTCCGGCTTTCCCCTCTGCGATTTTTGTCGCTTCCTTCGCTCGACTCTTGTCGCTTCTCTTAGCCTGGCTCACCGCTCAGATGAGTGCAGGTAACTCCTTCTCATCCCCCTTTGCTATAAAAACCCCATTTGAGGAGTTCCTTAGGGTTGACCGAATTTTACTTGGAGTGGGGGAGGTGCTACCATTTTTGTGTCTCGTTTTTTCATTATGTATGTGTGTATTTGAGGCATTGTGAAGGCTTTGCCTTCTCTTGGGTAAAGCTTGAAGGAGGAGGAGGACCGAAAATTTGAGAGTGGGGGAGGTGCTGGCCGAATTTTTGCAAGGGGGAGATGCTGTCGGATTTCCATATGAATCGCTTTGGTTGCCTCGAATCGTTGCCGGTTTGCTCTTCACTTGGGTAGAAATTTTTGTTAATGCTTAGGAAATGGTTAAATGGTTGGTAGTTTCATGTGATACTTGAAAATCTTTTTGTTCTTTTGCTTGGCCGAAAATCCATATGTTGGTGCTTAGAGTATGATTGTTTCATGCGACATTTAGGGGCTCTTTCTTGCTCCTTCTTGGTTGGCCGAAAATGTATGCTTGGGGGTTTGATGTTTAGCTTGTTCCATGTGAATTTTTTGTAGCCGTTTATTCCTCTTTGGGTTTGTCAAAATCCATGCTTAGGATGTTTGAGATTTTCATTGTTTTCATATGAAGTTTAAGGACTCTTTCTTGTACCTTCTAGTTGGCTCAACTCTTGGCTTAAGCCATAATCACATGCTGGAAAATCTGAAATTTACTTGGCCTTTGAGCTTGCTTTGTACATTTCTAAAATCTAAAATTTATTTGTGGCTTTGAGCCCATCTCTACATGTTAAAGTTTGGAAGTTTTGGCTTGGCTTGGGAGCCATAATCACATGTGAGAAAATCTGAAATTTACTTGGCCTTTGAGCTTGCTTTGTACATGTGTAAAATCTGAAATTTACGTCTGGCTTAGAAGCCTCATTCACATGCTAAAATTTAGAACTTTGGTTTGCATTTTGAAGCCTCATTCACATGTTAAAATCTGGAACTTTGGTTTGCATTTTGAAGCCTCTTTCACATGTTAAAGTTATCAACTTTAGTTTATATCTTAAAGTCACTCTCTCATGGCTTAAGATTGGAAGTTGTAGGTGGTATATTGTACTTTCTTTCTCTATGCTTCTTAAGCTTCAAATACATAATATTTAAAAAGGATGGCTTGCTTACTTTATGTTTTCTAGCATACTTTGAACTTGGGGCTTCAACCTTTTGAAGCATGGGAGAATTGGTTTGTCATATGCGATTTTCGGATTTGAAACTTGTCACTTTTGAAACACTCATGAATGAGGCCATGCAAGCTTGTTTTTCACTCATTTCATTAAGGCTTCATATATATAACATCAAGGCTTCAATTTAGCACATTTTCCATCTCACACCATGCTTTAACATTATTTGAAAGTGGCTAGTTCACATGGAAATGTTTTGATGAACTTATGTGCAATTTTGGGATTTGGAAATAGCCATGGTTGAAACACTCATGAATGAGGTCATATATACTTGTTTTTTATATGTTTCACTAAGCTTTCATATACATAACACCCAGGCTTTGTTCTTTTTGCACACTCTCCAACTCATTTTATGCACAAAAGAGGGTTTTATCAATCTATACTTGCAAAAAATGAAGAATTTGCACTTGTGATGTTACATTGGATGAACCTACGTCATGTTCACACTTGCTTAGATGAAAAATCTGCACTTATATGATTAGGGGGAATGAGTTTGGATCATTTATATGTTTGCTTAAATGCAAAATATGCATTTATACAATTACTTTGGGATGATTCACTCATGTGCCTATACAAGTTCATCATAGTTAATGCATGTTAGAAGAGATGAGCTTTGGTGGATAAAGTCTTGTGTTGGAATGATTATTTCTAAAATACTTGTGATGATTTATTATTACATATGTGAGAGGACTTTGACTTGTTGAAAAGTATAGAAAGTAAAGGTGAATTAGGAGAGCTTAAAATGGTTTTTGAGGCCACATTTGTGCTTGGATAGGGGCTCGGTTTTGGCCATTCAATGGCTTAGATTTTGCCTCATGAGGAGCACGGTTTTGGTGGCTTTCAAGTCGCATTTAGCAAGTCGGTTTTGTGGCTTTTGAGTCTCATTTAGCGAGTCGATTTTGTGGCTTTCGAGTCGCATTTAGGGAGTCAATTTTGTGGCTTTTGAGTTGCATTTAGTGAGTCAATTTTGTGGCTTTCGATTCACATTTAGTGAGTCGTATTTAGTGAGTCGGTTTTGAGGGATGATCCGCCTCCGTTACGTCGTGTTTTAGGCGGTATCATTTCCTCCTCTCTTTCTCCCTTGCCTTCAGTCCTTTGCTTCTCCTTGCTTCTTGGCCTACATCACATGCCTATGTAGGACGCAAAGGCGCGCACGTATAGCACTCTTGCTATATGTGGGGCCATCAAGTAAAGTTTTAAGTGGAGTGTGTGAGGTTAAGGACGGTGATAAGATTGCATTATAGATAATCGGGTCCCTTAGAATAGTATCTCCCAACTCAGAGACCCTGGAGAGGGTAGAGTAGGGAATTTTTACAGATATTATTCACCCAGCCTTGGGGTTTTTACTGCCGGCGGTCTAAAGTTGCTAGCAGTCATAGTTCGACTAGGGTATTCAATTTGTGGATCAAATTATTATATATATATATATATATATATATATATATATATATA
>JXCR01129318.1:111144-123090 GCA_002079205.1 Phalaenopsis hybrid cultivar
ATATATATATATATGAACAATCGAGATCAATTGGTCTAAATGTGAGGTAAGAAAAAAAAAATCCAACAAATAAATAGACAACATGAAAATAATCTTCTTCACCAAATGTGGGTTGATCTTGGTCACTAAATAAAAGATTGAGGAAAAACTAATACACATTGCCATTTGAAGAGATTTCCTTCCAAAAATTTTAATGAATTTCTTCCAATAATTTTTCTCATTAGAAAATTTTCCAAATTTGTATAGATTGTAATGAAGGAGATGAGAAAATATCAAGAGAGCCAAAAGGTGGTTTTCATGCTAACAGTTAATTAAAAAACATTAGGAACAACTTAAGGCTTTATTGCTCTTAATGGAAACTTAAAAGTTTTCTGACAAATAGAATATCCCACTTGGAAGTTGGAACATCAAATAAAAATCTTAATGCATTCTTGCTTTGGCCTAGTCTTTAGCAAATCAATAAAGAAACATGACAAGATTATGTAGCATAACTGGCTTTAATTTAGCCTAAAAGTATAGCTCACATAACGCATAATATTTTCATTGATTTTACACCACTGTTAACTTCAACCTTGTCCAATGTAATACTAGCATAAAAATTAAATTAAAATAATATTTCAAGTCTACTTCAATAGTTTGTGATTAAAAAATGGACCAATGTTGCAGTTGTCATAAATAAATTTTAATAGGCTTAGAAGAACCCTTCAATAATTAGGCAAATTTAAAGAAGAAAGTAAAAGTTTAAAACTCATGTCCATGCCAAAATGGCGGAGTGTCTAAAGTGGAGCTTTAACTTCTCCATGTAGTTCTTCCATCAAATCAACCACGTCAATATATTTGAGGTGCATTGGAGAAAAAGAGATGGAGGATGTCCCCCAAGAAGTTCATTTCGGAGAATGCAGGAGACATTCAGAAGGGAAAAAAATTGACACACAGGGTACGACGATACTGATATTATTAGTTTACATTGTTGAAAGACACAGATACATTCTCCAAGAGATGTGAACAATGCCAAAATTATGCCTCAATGTAGCATCAGCTGATCCACAAGCTTCAACCAATAACCAATCCCTAACCCTTCACGATTTGGAGATTGGATATCCTCAGACCTTTCCCCCTTTCTAAGACATAACATAAATTTCTTCTTGTAGTATTGGATTATTTGTCAAAGTAGATTGAAGCAAAAGCTCTTGCCTTGATCACTACAAAGGTCATCTGAAATTTCATCTGGATAGACCTGATTTGTCGATACAGCCTGCCACTCATTATCATCACGGATAACGAGATATAGTTCACAGACAAAACAAGTGTCAAATCCAGGGAATAAGTTTGAAATTCACCTCAGTTCATCATCCTCAGACAAACAACCAGACCGAGGAAACTAACAAGATAATTTTGAATCTCCTACGAAAAAAAGTTTTGGGAGCAAAGGGAAGCTAGGAGGATACACTCCCATCAGTTTTACGAGCCATCTGAATGACTCCATCTACAACAACCTGACAACGACATTTATGTTATCACAAGGAATGGAAGCTATGTTGTTGGTCAAGTACAATCACCACAATCAAAGAGTCCTCACCATCGACATTCAATGAAGAAGAACTATCAGAGTAGATAAAAGAAAGTGATGAAGTATCAATGATAGCACTTGAACTGGCTGAATAAATTCAGATGAAGTCAACTCTTCAACATGAATAAGTCAAAAGAAGAGCCACTTGTTGACCTCACTTTTGGTTGAGGTATAGTTTTTTCTCTCTAGTAGCCTAGGGTCTAGCCATAGGACTTTCCTGTTGACTATTCCTAGAAAACTAGAAAATGAACCCTCACTATTAGAAATTTCAAACTCCTCTTTACTCAACTTGAAGCTCTACATATTGGTCCTAACCTCTAGCACTAAGTGTCCGTTTGGGGCAGCTTGTGCGTTTCTGGATAAGCTGCTTATCCTGAAACGCGGCCCACTGGTCGACCGCAGGGGTCGGCCCGCAGTCTGCGTTTAGTGTAAAAACCCAAACGCAGTTTTGGATAAGCTGGCAAAAAACGCGAACCAAACGGTATGGCGGCGTTTTGAAAACGCCGTCCGCACTTATAAGCTGCCATAAACGGACCCTAAGTAGGTGGGGTCATTATGAGGGAGCTTAAAGAGAGTTCCCATAGGACTATTTGACCTTAGGGTTGACCCTGAGTGTTGGTCTAGAGCTAAGGCACTCACTACAATCACCTCACTCACAATCACTCACAACCCTAAACTCAAAAACTTCTTGACTTTAGTCCCTTAATCCTTTGGGAGACTCATGTAGATGGGGTTTCCAATCACTCACAACCCTAAACCCACTGACCCTAGGCTAGGGTTTAGCTAAGACCAGTGCATAGAGGACTAAGATGGGGTTTCCATTATTCCATAGCTCATTTATGGTGGTTGGCACCCCAATTCTACCAAAAATACCCAACTTGGCCTTTTTGCCCCTAAAATTTCCCAAATTACCTAAGTACCCTTGAAACCCTAGCTTTGGCCAAAATTCTCTAATTTACCCGAAATACCCAAATTTGTTCAAAATTCATTTCAAACCTTTTGAAAATACCCAAATTACCCAAAACCACAAAAAAATTACCAAATTACCAAAATACACGTCCCTAGACCAAAATTTCAAAAAATTCCAAAAAAATTCCAAAACTCTCTAAAACCTTCAAAATATTTCTAATTTCATTTTTCTCAACTACCACATGACCCAATTTGGCCAATTTGACCATCTTTTTTCCAAAACCCCTAAATTGCCCTTAAAAGGCCCCATCTCCCCAAATCTACCTCAAATGTCCATCAAATTGGTCCCAATTTCCCCCAATTTCAATCATAAACTTAAATTTATCTTCCATGTGACCAATTTAAACCAAATCTAAGCTCAATTGACCCATGATCTGAGCCCAATTTTGATCTAAGGCAAACCCTCAACTTTAGCCCTATGACTTAGTTTCACCAAATTGAACCTCATGACCTACTCCATTGGTCTCAATTTGAATCATAAACTCTTCATAAAACTCATAGACATCAAAATTGACCTTCAATTGATCTTTTAGAAGCCTCAATTTCATTTAATTTGAACCTAAGTCAAAAGCCCTAAATTTTTCCCAAATTAGTTATGCCTCCAAATTTCACCAAATTGATTGCCTTATCCCCAAAATTAGCACCCAATTCATGTTAAAAACTCTTCATTACATTCCCATTGACAATTATCAACAATAAATTTGGACTTAGCCCAAGCCTAGCCGAAGCTAGACCCAAATCTAGCCCAACATGCCCAAATTCACCAAAATTCCAAAATCCTTCAAATTGACCCTCCAATTGAACTCAAAATTCTTTCAATCCTTCACCAAAAATGTTCTTTACAATCATATACATCAAATTCATCAATAAATTGGGCCAATTAACATGACTAGCCTAGCCCAAATCCAACTCTTGGTCATTTGCACCCACTTGGATCCATGCACCAAAATTGACCTATACATGTCAAATTGGTCAAGGTAACGCCACCACAGCCAAGTTTTGGACCATATTGACAAGTACAACCCCCATGGAACCACCTAAATGAGCTATGGACCAAGGGATCTACAAATTAAGGGATTTCATTCCACATTTGCTTAAGCCAAGGATATTTTTTCCAAAACTAAACACCAACCCATTTAATTGCTGTGACATATTCCCTTGGCTCACCTGACCTCCTAGCCACCTCCCTTGGCCTGGCCAGCCGGCCTAGTGGCCGGAAAATGTCCAAACCGAGAGCCATCCCTATGGAATGAAACCCAATCCAAACCTAGAGGCCACTTCATCCAAATTAAATGTTAGAGCATCACTGCCCTCCACCTAAGCATCACTTTTCACCCCCTAATTGGTCATGACAACCACCCTTAAGCCATTTTTTTATAAAAGCTCACATCCACGGCCATGGGAGGTGTGCTAAAAATTTCTCAGAGAGACCCCTCCAAATTACTCCTAGAGCTTCTTTAAGACCTCCTCAGTGCAACCCAACCACCACATTTGATTGAGGTGACTTGTATTAAAACCAATCCAAATGGTTGGGGCCCAAATACACAACATTAGTTCATCTAAATAAAAAAAAAATTTAGGGGATTGCGATGGTGAAGTCGGTTTTGATTGAGGTGACTTGTATCTCAAGATATTTCAATTCAAAGTTCAAAGGTGATTATGGATGATTATGTGGAAAAAATTGACTTCAGCTAAATTGGTTTAGAAAAATATAGAGAGCATAATTGTATGTTCATTTTGGTCAAGATGGGACTTATTTCAAAGAATTTGAAGCCAAAGTGTGGGCCTACCCAATGAGAGAAAAATTTGTTGGGTTTTAATAAAAATTTTTATAGAATTATAATTAATTGGATTTAGTGTTTTTTATCTTAAATTACATTGACTGAGGTTTGGTTCTAATTTGAGTCAAGTTTGACTCGATTATCAAGATTATTTTTTTTATTATCAAAATTATTATCCAAATTATCATTGTCTTGATAGACTCTCAAACAATGTTTGATTTGTGCATGGAAGCGCTCATTTGAAAGGTTTCAACGATCAGGATGCTCTTGTGTAGTGTGCTTTAAAAAATAATGCTTAGCTCAAAAATTTTTATGCTTTATCATTTCCATGCATGAAAATTCAAAATAAAAAAAAATTACATAAAAAATGCCCTATCATAGTCAAAGTGTTTTGCATATTTTTTATATATGATAATGAACATTATGCAACTTTTAGAATGAAATTTTATGCTCAAAGATCTATGAAAACAGTTGAAATATTGGTGTGTATTTTAGTCAAAGCTGATTTTTAGTTCAATTTTAAAGTTTAGTTGAAGGTAGTTAAATTTGGTTCCATTTTAGTTTGGTAATTTTTATTTTGATTTAGTTATATTTAGTTTTTAATTAAATTACGTTTGGATCAAATTTTAGTTCAAGTAGGATTCAAGTTATAACTTTTTTGAATTCAATTAAGCTATCTAGTGATAGTACGAGGGAGGCCTTATGTCCTAATGAGATTTGATATAAGTCAAGGAAAAATAAATGAACAAAAAGTGAGGTTAATACTTGTCATTTTGCTTCACCTATCCTACAAAACTCATCAGGAGCCTGCATTTTGTTGATAATCAAAGCCTCCAAATACTATTGAATGTTCAAAATCTTTTGGTCAATCTTAGCAGACTCACTTTGTACTACAGGCGACAACTTCCCCTTAATTTTTTGGAGGGGAATGTCGAATTGAGTTGTTGGGACTGGCAAGCCACTATCTGTAAAAGCAACGCATGACTTTGACTCCCAAACCTTCACCTTTTTCTTGAAATGACGAAAGTGGATCCAACAAACAAATGAAAAAAAAACATATTGTCCCGGGTACAACAAAAAATAAAATTAGTACTTGCAGAGTTCGACCACTAGATACTCCCTTTGTGATAGTAGATTTAGGCATCACCTGTATAAGGATGTCTTCATAGTAGCTAAAGATGGTTCTTATTTCTTGGCATAATAGAAGTCGACAAACAAGTCAAAGTTGATCCCAATAAATCACCATTTAATTAATCCAAAAGAAATTTACCCTTTAAAAAAGAGCAACGATTCAGAGTCATGTGGTAGGATCATGGGTGTAGCTCAATCGGTACACCAATGCTTTGGCTTGGGACATTTTAAATGACATTGAAAGAGGGGTCATCATGAAGTCACGAGAGGAATAGTAGTCTACAATGCAAGGAGCCACTTTTTTTGGCACGAACAAAACTTTTAAATAGCAAAAGTTATGAAGGAAAAGAAAGTATCTCGACTACCACTAGCCCTAATTTTTATAGAAATGGGTAAATCTCACTCATCACAATGAAAAACTTGAGGAGATCACCCAGGAAAACATAAATGAAAAAAGTTTAGTTTGAACATCGAGAAAAATAACATTTCATATAAAAACATTATTAACACTGATTCCAAATCTCTGACTCTTCACAGAGGAAGAAGGAAGCTTATACATGGGTTTGAGCCGCCTCAACCGAGACATGCCCCAACCAAACTAGCATGCATAACATAAACTAAACACCTAACCTAAACTGTCTTAACTTATCAAACACAAGCTGAGCCTAAAAGGT
Organism: Phalaenopsis hybrid cultivar; assembly: GCA_002079205.1. NCBI lineage: Eukaryota > Viridiplantae > Streptophyta > Magnoliopsida > Asparagales > Orchidaceae > Phalaenopsis > Phalaenopsis hybrid cultivar. The sequence continues at coordinate 117,270 of JXCR01129318.1, forward strand.
CCTAAACAACTTTCACGAGCTCGTGAGCAAGCTCTTGTTGAAAAATAAATACTATTTGCTTGACTATCAAAATCTCCTCGTCCGACTGTACCGCACTGGCTGAAATGATGTGCAGCTCCAAGCTCCGCTGAAAATCGAAATCACAAGTGAAAGAGCTCTCAATCTCAGCCAGGCTACAAGCCAACTCTTCGTTATCCATCTGGGTCAATCATCTCTCTCTCTCTCTCTCTCTCTCTCTCTCTCTCTCTCTCTCTCTCTCTCTCTCTCTCTCTCTCTCNTAACAAGACGAACATGAGTTATTTGTGAACAACGAACCTTTTTGACAGCCCTAACCCCAACGTGTGGTGATTTCATTAGACTCCGCGCGTAACTCTATGTTCAGAGTCCTGATATTATCGGTATGGTGGACCCGCTGATTGACTGGGTAACCGCTAGCCAGCTTCCGATTGCTTGTTGCATAAATATTGGTCACTTGAAGAATAATTATCCCTAAACATAAAGAAACTGAAGAACAAAACAAAAAAAATGGAGCACGATAGATGGTGCAGGGCAGGTGATGTGTCGACATCATACCATTCTCGATCAGTTTTCTGGAGTGCTCACCTAATTTTTTGTCTTCAGTTTTCTTTCGGAACTAGTTTAATACCAACAAGCCGCCGGAACAAATAAAATAGATTAGAAAGTGTAATTACAAAAACCATGTTTGTGAAACTTCTTCTAATCCGATGATTAATAATAATTCAAGTTGGTTAATATTATCATATTTCAGTAAGTAATCGAGTTTGTATGAGCAGGTTTTACTAAAAAATAATTTAATAAAGTTTGTGAGCAGGTGAAAATTTTATCACATTTGTAGAGTGATTCCAAATGTAAGATTTAGGATTTTCTTTTTATTTTGTTGGATGTTTAAGAGGCTTGGTTGATCTCATCGATAGAAATAGGGTAAGTCATTTCCACCGAAAGTATATAGTTGCATATCGAGTAGATGTAACTTTTAGAGTAGAACTCGAGCATGGTTGTTGGTTAGCTGAAGAGGGAGAATTGCTAGGATGTTCCGAGTGAAGGTCAAGAATCATTGTGGAGTTATTATGTCGAATTTGATTTAGGCATTGTGCGGGTGGCTCAATGAGCTTATCATAAGCTCACTTAGGGTTTGTTTGGGGCTGTTGTTGCTTTTTCAAGAAGCCGCTATAAAGTTGTTTCCTGGAGAAACAACTTTTTAGGAGCTGTCAGAAAGCTGCTGATGAATAAATCATGTGTGTTTCAGAGATTTGTTGTGGTGTTTAGGGTTCTATTGAGAAAGATTGTTTTGCTCTTATATGTAATATATTGAAATAAGTACATTTTTCAGAATTTTCAGAATTAAATAACAGAAAGAGTTCATAATGCTAAAAAACTGATAGTCTAGTCAAAATACTATAGTAAATAAAAATTATTTGCTATTTGAATTACTACAATAACGAGAATAACAACAGTAATCAACAAGCCTAGAATGATGATTGACTTTAAACTATGATGATCAAGTCTTCGGATCCTTGAGGCAACAATTAGAGCTCAGTGAGATATCTTAACTAAAGAAGTCTTCATCCATAATCACCATTTTCCCAAATCCAATAAGCATTTGAACATGTTCTCTGCGATATGTAGTATTTGTGAGGAAACAACCTGTTTATCTTTTTAAAATTGACAAGTGGTGATTGGTTTAGTCATTTGATAGTTATTTTCAATCATCTCTCTAAAAAACATTTGATATCTTTTCCGGCATATATCCTTAATAAATGTATATGCATGAAAGAACACAAAAAAAATTATGAAAGAAGCATTTAAACAATATTGAAATGTAATAGATTCCATAGATTCCACTATTAGATCATGCAAACTTCAAATGTACAACAGTGCATATGAAATTCTATTCTTGAAAGTCATACAATAAGAAAACAGTTAATAAAGAGGAAATAAAGCTCAACCTTCTCCCCGCAAGGTATTACTCCACACCGAGGACGAGACAATAGAAAGCAATTAGACAAGCATAATTTGCTAGAAAACTTAAAACCAATGCTTATATCTCTATCCAAACAAAATAAAACAATAAAAAATTTTAAAACAAACTGATGAGCATTGCTCATATATATTTCCTCCCTTTGCTGAATGCTGCTAACTTATTTATCATACAAACTATGCAGCAAAGTATATGCAAATCTATTTATAAAAAATTCAGTAAAAGAAAAAAAAAACGTGCTCAACATTCTCCACCAAAAATATTACTTCACAACGAGGAGGCTAGCATAAAGAAATTTGGTCAGCATAGTTTGTCAGAAAAACTCAAAAATAGTGCTCATATAACTATCTAAATAAAATAAACCAATAAAGAAAGATGAAACAAACACATGAGCATTTCTCATATATAAATCATCCCATTACTTCTGTTGATTCATCAGAATAGATAAGAATATTGTTAACTTATCTATCATGTGTACTTCAAATGTACAACAAAACATATAAAATTTTATTTTGAAAAGTATTAACTGTAGAAAACCTTAAAAAAAAGAATTTGTGCTCAACACTCTGAGCAATTCGACCAACATAATGTCAAAAAATTTATAAAAAGTGCTCATATAACTATCCAAAAAAATAAGCCAAAAAAAATATTTCAAACAAACACATGACCATTGCTCATATATATTTTCACTCTATTGTTTCTGCTGATTAATCAAGACATGTAAGGATGCTGCTAACTTATCAATCATGCAAATTTTCAAATGTGTAACAAATTATTTGCAATTCTATTTATAAAAATCTTAGATAAATTTAAAAAAAGAACTAGTGCTCATATAACTATCTAAATAAGATAAACCAACAAACTTATCTGAAATAAGTAGATGAGCATTGCTAATAATGTTTTTAGCTCATTGCTTCTGCTGATTGACTAGGATAGGTAAGGATGTCGCTAACTTATTTATATGTAAACTTTCAAATGTGCAACAAGTCATTTACAATTATATTTATAAAGGTCTCATATAAACTTAAAAAACAAACAATGCTAAACATTCTGAGGAATTCAAGCAACATAATTTGTCAGAAAAACTGAAAATCAATGCTCATATAATTATTAAAACAAAAAAAATCAATAAAAATATCTGAACAAACAAATGAGCATTGCTCATATATATTTCACCCCATTATTCTTACTGATTGATCGGGACAGGTAAAGATTCTGATAACATATCTATCATTCAAACTTTCAAATGTGCAACAAAACATATGCAATTCTATTTATAAAGGTCTCAGATAAACTTTAAAAAAGAAGCAGTGCTCAATATTCTCCGCCAAGATACTTATCTACACTGGGAAAGAGGTAAGAGCAAGCAATTGGGCACTATAAATTTGTCATAAAAACTTAAATTAAGTGCTCAAATATCCATCTGAACAAAATAAGCCAACAAAGATATTTGAAACAAATAGATGAGCATTGCTCATATATATTTCATCACATTGCTTCTGTTGATTAATCAGAAGTGGTAATGTTCAGCTAACTTATATATTATGCAAACTTCAATTTTGTACCAAAACATATGCAATTTTACTTATAAAAGTATCATATAAAGTAAAGAAAAAAAGCAATGCTCAACATTCTCTCCCAAAATATTACCCCACACTAAGAAGGAGGTAAGAGAAAATAATTATACTAGCATAATTTGTCAGAAAAACTCAAAACTAGTCCTCATATAACTATTCAAACAAAAAAACCAACAAATAAATCCAAAATAAATAATAAAACATTGCTCGTATTTATTTCACCCCATTGTTTTACTGATGGATCATAATATGTAAGGTTGCTGCTAACTAATCACCATGCAAATCTCAAATTTGCATCAAAACATATGCAATAAGCCTAGAACGTCAAAATTTTAATAAAAGAAATAAGAAACTCAGAGGTAGACAACGAATTAAGCTAAAAGAAAAATCATAGAGGAGAAACTTCACCGGAAAGTTGCAACAAGTGGCTGATGCTGAATGGAGGGAGGGGAGCGAAACTTGGTTTTTGCCCTAATGATGCTGGTGAGAAAGGAGCAGTGGAAATGGTATGTGCGAGGATATGGAGTGGGATTATAAAAAATCCGAGGGGGCAACGACATCAAAGGGATTATGCAACGGAGCTCCAACAACAAATCACACCCTCCCCATTATGCTTCGATGCGGCCTCTGATCGATGTAGCGCTGGCGATAAAAGGGGAACCAAACGATGCTTATGCTTATCTAAGGCATAAAATTTGCAAAAAAACAGCAGTAACGAGATCCCTAATGAGGCCCCAGCCCGTTTGGACATAGTCAAAGCCCAATGGCCATGTTTCATAAGAATAATTCGAGATTACAAGCTTTAGAGGCAGATAATTTTCTTCTTCTTTCTCTTCTCTATCTTAGCATACATTTTGATGTTTACATTAATACCAACCAAATCTTTCATATCATATTAAAATTATCACTTCTAAATTTTTTAAAAAATGAAATAAAACTTTCATGCATATAGAGAATGACAAATATGTAAAAAATGAAGTTCATATGTAATTAAATAGAAATTGATGAGTAGTATGTATGTAAATCTTTTTTTTTTTTTGCATTATTTTACTCAACTCCTATGTATATACATATCGAGATGTTCTCAGTTTAATTATTCATATTTAAAATCATCTAAATGCATAAAAAAATTCTTACCTATAACATTAATTTAAAACTTTTGCCCCACATTGTCAATCTTTAATATTACATATTTTTTCAATAATTTAAAACAACAATGTAATTAGAGGGAAAATGTTAAAGATTTTATGGATTATTTATTTTTTAAAAATAAAAACAATACATGAGCAATTAATTAATATTTTGAGCTTATATTCATTTTAAAAAAAGAATTTCCAGACTCAACCAAACTAAATTTAAGCAAAATTATTTTGACTTAATTTTTTTCCTGATTAAGGGAAATGAGAATGAGTTTTGGTATGAAAAATGACTTTTTTTTTTAAAGCTCATGGGGGGCCTGACCCATTTAGTGGGCAGGTTTGTCTATGAAATTGTAAATAGAAACATGTCTCAAGCTTGACCTGAGCTCGTTGTGCAGGTCAAAACCCCAATATGCCCTACCCGCTCGATGCCTGAATCTATGTCGAACCCTCCATAACCTAAATGATCACCATAGACTCAACAATATGGTTTGGTTGTGCATAATGACCCCTCGGTATGAGGTTTCCTTTTAAATCAGGACTTGATAGCTTCTCCAAAAGGACTAATATATTACTATACAGTGAGTTTAACAGGTCCCTAACTTCTTCAATCCGACCTCTTGGCACCTATTTTTTATAATATTCTTAAAAATGAATAATTTTAATAATTACATCGTTTATTTTACAGCTCAATATAATAATTACATCGTTTATTTTGAAGTAAGTTTCTCATGGGTAGAAGTTGTATTAAGACTTAATGGATACCATTTGAGCTTGGAAATATTGGGGAAGTGGGAAAATTAAAGGTGAATGAGCATTTCTAAGTGGTGTGGGAGTTTTATGATATTATTGGCTGTAATATTTATTTAGAGATGGGTTATATGTCATAATTAATAAAATAATATAATTTATGGATAATTTAGCATGCGTGGAAGATGATGGGATTGTTATTTAGGGTTATGGTAGGAAAGTTTTGGTGAGTAGAGTGAAGGAAAGGGATACTTCTTAGATTATGACATATACATATGCATACAAACATATATATATATATATATATATATATATATATATATATATATATATATATATATATATATATATATATA